>OOIL02005377.1:1459485-1485926 GCA_900332095.2 Cuscuta campestris
CCCCCCCCCCCCCCAGCAATTGCTCCCGCAGGGAACCGAACTCGTAACCTTGGCTCCGATACCACTTGTAGGGCCTCAGGCGCTAACAGCTCTTCTAAAACTAGTTGGTGTTAGAAGAAACAAATATCCTAGTCTTATAATGCATTCAACACGTATAAGCCCCCCCAAGACATTCAATTGTGACTTGGCACAAATAGCCTTCGCCCTATGATAATTGATGCACACATTATCAACACTTGCGATCATGAAGTGGGATGGTCATAATGACATACTTTACTGAGGACAGAATGAGATGAATTCAAAAGAATTTAAAAATAGTAAAAAAAATCAACAAAAGTACATAGTACCATATAGAAGATGAGTTGTTCTTTCATGGTTCTAATTAAGGTCCACGTGATAAATGCGAACCCTCTCACACTTTTCATGGGCTGACAACTTGATCTTTTTTTGCCAAAGGCCTAACTCTTTTATATACTAATTACTTATGAACCAAAGTCCATTACACGAGTATGAACTTTAAGATAACGAAAGAATTTGTCTTTAGTAGCAATATTGATCGAAGCATCGGGTCGGGATATCGACGGGCTTTAAATACACATCACATACACACCATGCATTTACTACCAACGGCCTCCCGTAACTTACGGGCGAGCATGGCCCACATATTAAAAGTTAACCCCGAGCCCTCATTTTTCGAGCGGGCTTCTACGGGACGGGCTAGATACCTGAGCCCATGGTCAGGTCTAGACTATACACAAACAAAAACTACATAAATTATACAATGTACTTTATTAAAATTTGTACTAAATCAAATCACAAAAAAAATGATACTCCCTTCGTCTCTAAAAGATTGTCACAGTTTGACATTTTTGGTCGAATTGTGGCACCCTTTTACTACGAATTAAATATATTTTAAAATAATCAAATATTACGAAAGTTTGTTATTGCAAAACTACATTTTAAAATAAACCTAATTTTATTACATTTACATTATAACTAAATATATACAATAATGATATAGTTTGTCCATAAAATTCAAACTATGACAATTTTTTAGGGATACGTGGAGTATAAGGGAAAGAGATTTGTGGAGATTATATATATGACTTGTGACATACTCCCTATGTCTTAGAACATTTATTCAGTTTGATTTTTTCGAGTCAAACTGGATAAATTTTAATTTTCAATTACTCATAATTTGTCTTGCATATTAATACAATGAAGTAAATTCTTGAAAATTCTTGATGAATACCCTGAATGGGGGTATCCGGCCCAATCTGATTAAGATTGGGCCCACTCAGCGGGGCGAACCTAGGTTGAAGTCTCAAGGGGGCTGCCGCATCAACCCGCGCTCGGCCTCGGGCCACGGTCGGCCTGCCCGTTGTTGGGAGTCTCCAAGGAGCAGAGCCTGTGTGCTCGGTCTCAGCCTATGATGCTACTGAACCGGGACCACAAGTATAGAAGCTGCATGAATGGTGAAATCAGGGGCCTACGATTGGACGTCTACCACGCCACTGCCATAATGGTCGCAGCCACCCTACTTGTAACCTATCTTGTATAGCCACCCTAGGGAAATGATGTGGTTGGCGCCGTCGATTTAACGACTGGATCTTGGTGGGCCCGATTTGTTGGACTCCGGACCAATGGTCGGGAGCCCCATTTGTAAATTGTATATAAGCCCCTTTTTAAGAAAGGAGAAGACACATTTTCAATTCTTACGCACTAATATTTACAATCTTACTTGATTCATAACTTGAGCATTCTCGACTTAGTTTCATACTCTTTCGCCTAGTCTCCTAGGCCACGGATTCCTTAACCCAACAATTCTAAACAAGTTAAGTCTAACAAAATCATTATTATACTAATATACATTGTAGTTTTTATTTAATAGAGCCTCAAAGTTCATTCGATTTGACTCGAAAAAAGTCAAACTGGACGAATACTTTGAGACGAATGTAGTAAATGGTAAAATTAACATTTAATTTTTTAATTTGTATTAAAAATGGAAAAAATCAGAGTAAAGAATCTAATAATACTAGGGATGGAGTACATTTTTATTCCTCGTTTTTTCGTAATGTCATTCCATACTCTCTCTGTCCCCAATTTAATTACAAATTGTGGTTTACAAGTAGAATCATCTCACTATTTGAAATCATTGTATTTATAAATGGATATATCGATAAAAAATAAAAATTACATATTAAAAAACTATATCAAAAGTTCTACAAAACAAGAGGTAACAAGAATATTTTATTTTATCAAATACTTAATGAATTTGCGTAAACAAACAAAAATTATTGAGAGGAGAAAAAAAATTGTAATAAAATTGGGGACAGAGGGAGTATTAATTTGGGTGGGATTCATAAGTTCCATAACTTTTTACTCCCTAGAAGATTAGTATAATTTGATTTTTTTGGTTAAACTATAACAACATTTGACCGTAAATTATAGAATAAGTATATTTGGTTATAATGTAAATTTAATAAAATTGGGTTTAATTTAGAATATTTTTTAAAATATCAAATTTTTTAAATATTTAATTATTTAAACTATATTCAGTTAATGGTCAAAGGATATCACAATTTGATAAAAAAAGTTAAATTGTTGCAATCTTTGCCAATTCATCCGCCATTGCCTCATTTGCCAGTTTTCGTGTTCGGTCCAACACGAAAACTGGCAAATGAGGCAATGGTGGATGAATTGGCAAAGATCGGTCCAAGGTGGGAATGTTGGTTAAATGAACTACTTGCATATAAAGTTGGGATCCACTATTTTAACCCAAAAGCTTAAATTGA
The DNA here is from genome assembly GCA_900332095.2 of Cuscuta campestris. Lineage (NCBI taxonomy): Eukaryota > Viridiplantae > Streptophyta > Magnoliopsida > Solanales > Convolvulaceae > Cuscuta > Cuscuta campestris. The sequence continues at coordinate 1,462,281 of OOIL02005377.1, forward strand.
TAGGTAAGATTTCTCCTTTTTATATATGCTAGTGGTATTCTTCTTTATTTTCTGATATGGTTATTTCAACACTCTTCCTCAAGTGATAACTAGAATGATCTAATTATCACTTAGACAAACGGGTCTGACATCTTAATATCTTTTATCTAGCCCGCAAAATAGGGAGTTGCTTCTCACTCTCTTATAGCAGAGTAAACCCAAACCACGAACAAGTATCTCATTTTGCTAAACCAACATCCAAACAACCAGGAACCATCGACCTCGGGTTGGACCTACTTCGATACCATGTTGAAAGAACCAACTCAAGCAAAAAAAGCTCGAGTTTGTGGTTGTGGACTTGTGGCCTAAAAAATATTTTTTATATTATAACATTTCGTCCTATTTTGGGATAGAGAGCTTAAAAGTTAAGAAAGAATTATGATATTTATTTATTTGGAAATTGGTGTATTTGAAATTTATATATTTAAAAATTATATCAAAACATTTACAAAATGAATTAATATTACTATTTTATTATATTAAATAATCGAAGAAATCATACTAACTTAAAGTTATCTTAACTTAAAAAAAAGTCTACTCCATCCATGTTCATTTAAATCATCTGTTTTTGTTTGTCTATATTTGACTGAATTAATTTCAAGATAATTTATTTTAGAGTTTGTGTGAAATTTAAAAATAAAAATTACATATTAAAAATTATATTAAAAGTTTTACGAAATAATGTAGTATAACTATATTATTTTACCTAATAATTAATAAAAATAAAAAGAAAAATAAATAAAATCTAATCTTTTAAATAATAAACAAATAATTTAATTTGAGACAGGGGAAATATTGAGATAGGGAATACAAATTCCTTACTAAAAGAAGGCAAAATTGGAGAAAAGTTTGTTTATCTCTCATTTGAAAAGTAGTCTACTTTTAATACCCCAATGGTAGTAGTCTAATCATCTAATGCCTCATCAATGAGAAGGCAAACCATTACGAAAGCCCCCCACCACTATCCTTATCTCTTTGAGGTTGACACAAAGCAATTTTCAATTCTATGTTCTTCTCTCACGCGGATTTAATCTAGACGAGACAACACTTTTAATTTTTCATATTCATTTGTTTAAAATACTACACCGTATTCTCTACTCTCTAGTACTTCGTATAAAATAAATAATAAAATTGTGTATTTATAGTCGAAGAACTATTAATTCACTTTATATATCGATAAAATTTGATAATAATATGTCGAATTAAATATTGAATGACACATCTTTATATATAAATATAGATTACAAAAGAGACTTCTAATAATAGTAGGAGAAGAATTATAATAACAATACATTAAAGAAATATATAATAAAATTATATTTTTAATACATATATTATTCTTAATATCCCGCAAGCAGCTAATCACAGGTAACGATTAGCAGCTTGAAGTACAAGTATTAGAATTAATCGGTCGGAGTAGTTTTGTGAGGATAGCCTCTAGAAATAGAGAATCGCATCTTTATTGCATGATGAACGAGCTTGAGATCACATTTGCTGAGTTTCCCCGGTGAGAGGATTGGCGATTAAAGCGAGGGCAAATAGTTTTAACTTTTTTCTTTTTTAACCCGTTCTATGCTTCTCTATCGCTTTCCATGTCCTCAATTTCCAAAAAAAAACACACAGACAAATGTAACTGTTCTCGTTCTTTGATCACACACATGTTTTTTTAAAAGAGAGAGATAATAGATATTTTTCGACGAAGGTTGTTAGACATGCTCATCGAGATTGGTCGGTGATGCCATGCTGTCAAACGATCGACCGCGAAAGGTTAGGTTTTGAAAACCTTAGCTCCGATACAATGATATAATAAGATAATAATTGGTCTTATTAAATATTTAAGGATACATCTTATATATAGATAGAGATTGGAAGAGAGAGTTTTAAACATAGTAGGAGAAGAGTGATAGTAACAATATAATAAAGAAATAAATACTAATTATTCCTAATACATATCGGTGGATGAATCGAATGACGAGTAAAAAAATTTATTCTTACTCGACTCCATCTATCATCATGTGTGATGGTATAATTTAGCTGGATTGCAAGTGTTAAGGGGTAGGCCTGATTTTGATTTTTGACAATTGCGTTACAGGCAACTGTGTAAAAGCATATGACCTCTGTTAGTACCAGGTGCAGACTTCATTCCCTACCACCAATCTACAATTCAAGTTTAATTTAACTCTTCTCAGTGACCGTACGATCAGGTATGATATGTGCCTCAATCATCCTCATACGCGCCCTCCTCCTCGTCTCCTTCTCCTTTTCTCTTACTCATTTGTCATCTCTTTTTTCTGGATCTACGATGGCGGAGGCTGGTAGTGATGTTTAGGTTGACAGTCGTACGCAGTGATTGCAAGGGCTGGCGGAAGTGGTGGGATTGGGGCGATTGGAAGTGGTGGGGGACTAACAGTGGGAAGGGTGTGATGAGTATTTTAGACAATTCCACCTTAACACGAATACAAGTCAAATTAGAAAGTTCAATTCCGAATGGAGGGATTATTTTATTTCCAAACAAATAAAGAAATATTTAAAAAAAGAAACTCGAGATGGGAGGGAATGAGGATTATTGGCAAACAACTGAGTTCAATAGCCACTCAAACTGAGTTGTCTATGCGAACACCAACTCAATTGAGATACTTACGGTGCTTTATTAACAAAATTGATGATTCCTCCTCCTTTAATCACTCGATAAACATACTTACGGTGCCCATCACCCACGTGAATTGCACTGTGCAAATTTAATTGACTTTTGGGTACTAGATTTTGATATCAAAGTCAACAAAACTTGCACCCTGCAATTGATGTGGGTGACGAAATGGATTGGTATCAAGACTTGATGGGCAAATGGGTTTACGATTGGCAAGAACTATCAATTTATTTAACCAAACATTGAAATTATTTCAAATGAGTCAATGTTCTTGAGGCTAGGGCTGTTCATTGGTCCAAGATTGGATCAAACCTGACCGAATCGAAGACCGAATTGAATAAAATCACAGATCGAAGACCTGACCTAAATCTATTCGAGTTTAGACCAAACCGGACTGAAATACTTCAGACCGAACCAGTTCGGAACAATAAGACCAATTAAAAATATACTCTGGAGTATATTTTTATTTATTTTAATGAATTAAATATATTTTAGGTTTTTTATTTTGTACCGTGCAAATAGAAAATATTTGGAAACCTAAAAATAGATACACAACATGTATTATTTTTAAGTAAAATCATAATATTTTTTCATTTTTTTAAAAATTACTTAATAAATACCGTTTTCAATGAATAAATTAAGATATTTATTAAAATATTAAAATAGAGCATCAAAGTGTAATATGGAACTTAAAATGCAAAATTTTAGTATTTAGGCCTTTTATGTCTAGTAGGGTTATTAGGTCCAGTCGATCTAATCAGTCTGGACCTAAATCATTTCAGATTTGGACTAGATCGAAACCCGAATAGGGCGAATACCTCATGTTTTTTAGAGCGAAGACCGACTTGAAATCTATTCGATCCGGATTTGGTCAAGACATAACGGTCTAGTTCAGTCAAGTTTTTTGATCCGGACCTAAACATGAACAACCCTATTGAGACTACTTATTTTGAGTGGCCATTGAACAAGGGCGATCGAACGGTGGTTTGATGGTCTCAACTTGTCAATCTAACGCTCCCACATTGTCTTAATCACGGGCAGACCAAACATGGCCGACTGCCCAATCTCCAGAAAAATTCCCAATGCTTGAAGCCAAACATCGCCTCCGACGCGTGTGCGTGCAACCTTCTCCTTCCTCCCTGTCGCTCTCTCTCTACATCCTCACTCGTACGGCTCTCTTCTCTCTCCCTATCTTTTTATATACATATCGCTGTGTTATATAGGAGTACACAGGTATCTGATTTGAATCTGCGTGCTTAAGTAAGGCTTGGTGTCTGACCCTTCTCAAATCTCAATTTTGCTCGTCAATCATCGGCGGCGTTGACTCCGTCAATCAGTTTCCGATTCAATCTCCGGTGCGCTTTTTTTTAATCTATGTTTCCGATTGTTTGTCATATATACTGATCTTGAAATTTCTTTTATAATCATGAACCTTGATTTTGAAAAAAAATGGTTTCTTTTATATTACTGTGTCTGTGATTTCTCCACTGTAAGGTAATCATTGATTGTGGTTTTTCCCAATTCTGCTAGTGATTTGTTGAAATGAAATGTCATGTCCGGATGCCTAAAAATTAAAAACACCTTCTTAAATTGTAGTATTTGGAAGTCCCCTTGGGCAGCAGATCATCAAAGAAATTGTGGAAAATTTATGCACGGCGTCTGTTGTAGTTTTGCTTGACCATTTTTATTTGAAAATTCGTTTTTCAGCTCCCTTTTATCCCGAATTCGCCCTCTTAATCCTAATATCTCGTGTATACTCTGCTCATGGACTGTTAATCTGTCATGTTCGTATGCCTAAAAATTAAAAGCACCGTCTTAAATTGTAGTATTTGGAAGTCCCCATGGGCAGTAGATCATCAAAGAAATTATGGAAAATTTATGCACGGCGTCTGTTATAGTTTTGCTTGACCATTTTTATTTGAAAATTTGTTCTTCAGCTCCCTTTTATCCCGAATTCGCCCGCTTAATCCTAATATCTCGTGTTTACTCTGCTCATGGACTGTTAATCTGTTATTACCTCTATTCATGATGGGCGTAGAGGCTGTTTATGATAGACCATCAGCTTAAACATTTCCAAACATGCGTGAATAACTGAAATATGTTTTATGGAGTATCTTTTATCTAACCCTCCTAGCGTTCCCAGCTTGGAGATATCCAGATACTGAATGAAAAGAAATGATACTAGGAATATTTACCAAAAAAAGCTTAGCTATGTAATGCCTACTCTCATCTTGCTTCCCAATTTCTATGCAGTTTCACTACGCTGTAGAATGAGTTGTCCACAAGATCCTCACCGTCCTCATTTTCCATTCAAGAATCCTTTTTCAATGATATTGCCCAAGGGCTCATCGCACCTGTCCCCAAAGCTCCTTTCTCTGTTGAATGCTTTTGAGGAATCATTGGCTGAGAAGCTCAAATGTCTCAAGCCTGGATGCGGGGCACGCGCCTTCAGCCTATCATGGATGAAAGAAGTGATGGCTTCACTCTCAACAATACATACCAGTGTCAGAGCCCTGGTTAAAGAACTTGAACTTCCAGTTTGTGGTTGGGATGAGAAGTGGATTGATGTGTATATGGAGAACAGCGTGAGCCTGCTTGATATCTGCACTGCTTTCAGCTCTGAGATCTCCAGGATTAACCAAAGCAATCTTTATCTCCGTTCCACGGTGCAGACCCTAGAAGGTGAGCCAAAGCAGTTTGCAAGAGCACAATCGTTGTTGGAAGGATGGAGGTGGCGCTTGGATTCTGGAAATCCACGGCTTGAGAACTGCTTTGTGACATTGGACCGCCTCGTTGAGAGCCTGAAGTTCCCTAAGAAGAAAGATTCTGGGAAAGAAAGAGTTCTGATGAGAGCTCTGTATGGCGTGCGTGTGGTTACCATTTTCCTCTGCAGTGTAGTGGCTGTTGCCTTCTCGGGCTCTTCAGGAAACATTAAGAAGGGTTTTGAGGTTCTTGAGGGTTGTTTGTGGGCCGAAGCTTTTGTTGATCTTCAGAGTTCAGTTAACGATGAAATAAGGGACAACGGAGGGGTGACCAGGCTGAAGGAGCTTGAAGCTGTCGACGCGAGTGTGAAGAAGCTATACCCCATAGTGGAACCAGGGGTAGACCTTGACGCGGTTGGAGGAGGGTTCTCATTGCAAAATGTAACTTCAGAGTTAAGAAAGAATGCCGATGTACTTTCGGAAGGACTCGATCTGTTGGCCAAGGAAGTGGACGGGTTTTTCCATGTTATTTTGACGGGGCGAAATGCGATGCTTTCGAACATTAGAGTTGGTAGCAATAACGTATCAAAATCAATGCAAGACCGAAAATCAAGTGGAGGGGTAAATTCTGTGAATAATAAATACTAGCTAACTATAGGAGCATATTCAAGCTTCTTCTTCTTCTTCTTCTTCTTCTTCCTTCTTCTTTTTCTTCTTCTTCTTCTTCTTCACAGAGAGGGGGTGCTTAGCTGTGCGTGTGTGTGTGGGGTATGATGTGTTCTGGATTCAATGTGTGTGGCGTTTCAACAGTTAAAATCTTATTGCCAAAACGTGTAGAGCGAAGCAATGTTTGTGATAAATAGTTGGGGTCTGATTTGTCTTGCAATAACAATATCACTAACATTTGTAAACCATTATTATCATTAAGAACGGGTCCATAATTGATCTCTGATTTGATCAACATTAATGCTCCTTCTCAAAAAATGCAAAAGAGAAGAGTATTCACTATTCACAGCCTTGTGGTGAATAAACAAAAGGGAATTCCAGCTTTAAGTATTTAGCTTGCTTGCAAAGAAAAAGAAAAAGAAAAAGATGAGCCCCATCTCTGAGGGTCCTCTCCTGGCCGGACGGTTGCTGAGAAGATGTAAATTTGATTTTAATCGCAGATTGGTGACAAAAAGTACAATCAATACTTGTTACTTGTAGAGATTTTATGCTTAGCATAGTTGTCTTTTAATACAGTTGTTATGAATCGAACTCAAGTCTTTTCCTTTTGGCACTCTTTGCTTTTGTCAAATGCGCAACACTCACTTGCATTTAGTTTGTTTGCAAGTTGCATGCCACATGATAGAGATTTTATCTCGTGAGGATTTGTAGAATATTAGAGCGTTAAAAGTTGGGAGACAAGTGAGGTCGTCCTAGCGTTAGGGAACACATTCTCCTCTTCTTTCAGGAGTATTTGTCTAATTTTGATTTTATTGAGCCTATATAAATCAATTTTTGATTTATAAGTAAATAAAACTTACTCATATATGGTATATTGCTTAAATAAAACAATTTTGAAAATATTTTGCAAGATGCACTTAATAAAATTATTTTTTTCTCAATATATTATCAATTTTATTTAATTTAAGGTTAAAATTTCTCAATTTTAATTAAGAAAAGTTAAAATAGAATAGATATTCTAAGAGGAACGAGTATAAAAAATATTGAAAATGTGATTTGGTATGAAATGTAGTACTCAGTAGGGGTGTAAACGAACCGAATTGAAGCGAATATCAAGATATTTGAATTTGTATTTGCTTAATTTTTTCGAATACGAATACGAATCTGAATATGAGACGAATTAAAAATAAGATTTGAATTTGTATTTGATTAATATTCGAATACTTGACGAATTCTAAACAAATACTTTAATAATCATACTGCGTAATTTATATGATAGACCAACATAGATTTTGAATAATTTAACTTACAATATTTCTTATACTTTATCTAAAAACATTAATACACTTTCACATCACACAAATTATATTTTATAAAATATAACTATTAAAAATTACTCCCTCTGTCCACCATAGATCTTCCCAGTTATTATTCACAGGGTCAAACTTCACTCACTTTGTTTGATCATTTTTACTAGTCATTTCGTAAAATAATATAGTCTTGTCACCTCTAGTTTTGTAAAACTTTTCATGTAGTTTATTACTATTTAAATTTTATTTTAAAATTTTATTCCTATAATCAATTAAATTGAATTAAAAATAAAGTCGGTCAAGCCTCGTAACGTGTAATGGGAAGATCTTAGGTGGACGGAGGGAGTATATGCTTTAGATTTTGGTGTTACGTTAATTTGTTGAATTTTTAATAATCTATCTATATTACTTTACTTGACTATATTGATCTTGAGACATGGTTTGTGTGTATATACATATATTCGAATTTTCGAATATCACCCGAATCGAATATACTCCTATTTGTATTTGTATTTGTTTAATATTCGAATCAAAATTGATATTTGAATTTGAATTTGTATTTGAATCATGCGAATTCGAATCATCATATTCAAATACAAATCACGAATGGAACTAAAAGTATTTGATTTGTTTACATCTCTAATACTCATCCTTAAATTTATACCAAAAAAGTTAAAAAAACATACCAAAAAGTATTGAACCTAGGAAAAGTCAAATTTCCTTGGCCAGTAACCTCTAGCCCCAAATACTTTTGCTTGGTCTGCTGTTGGTGGTCTTGTTCCTCCTCCTCCTCCTCCACCAGCAAGGCCACCTACAAAGACAAGTCTCCTGAAGTTCCCCAAGATTTGAAAATTTTAGGGACGTTCGTTGTGATTCTAAGGTAGTTCTTGATTGATGATATGTCTGCTGCGGAGTCGAGCTCAGTCGCAGCAGCTGACCACGCTCATCGCACCAACTTCAATGGAGTCCTCTCTCATGGCGGCCGGTACGTGCAGTACAATATATACGGAAACCTTTTCGAAGTTTCCAGGAAGTATGTTCCCCTCCGGCCCGTCGGACGCGGCGCTTATGGCGTCGTCTGGTTAGCTCAATTTCCTTCCCATTTCTCATCTTTTCTGTGTTTTCTTGTTTCTGATTTCATCATCGTGATTGTGTTCTTGTCAATTTGGATTTCGTATTTTATGCTGTTCTTCCGCATGTTGTTTTCAAGATTGGATTTTGTTTACTAGAATAGTAGGCCCAGTTTGGATTGATTTGGTTGGTGGGATTAAATGAATCAGTGAGACTCAAATGACCTCCAATTAGTTGAAAAGCATGTTTGGAATGATGAGAATTCCAGCAATTGAGTACCTTTCCAAATGAGGCCTAGTGGCTAGATAGTTTGATTGAGGTGTGAATCATTTTTAGTAAGTTTGGCAAAACCACTCCATTTATGACAAATACTGGAATTATGTTTTTGCGAAAAAAGATGGTCTTTGTTTACAAAAGATTTGTTTTTGTAATCAAGATTCACTGTGCGCGTTCATTTTTATGCAGCGCGGCTATGAACTCGGTGACAAATGAGGAAGTTGCCATAAAGAAGATTGGGAATGCATTTGACAATAGTATCGACGCGAAAAGGACATTACGGGAGATAAAACTCCTCAGCCACATGGATCATGATAATGTATGTGTGTATGTGTCTCTGCAGTGAGCTTTAGTGTTTGTGTATATATGGCTTAATTTAGGGAACTGAAAATACATAATCTGGTCTGCAGCAAGCAAGTAGTCCATCTGCATTGTGATTGTGCACTTGCGTCAACTAACTTTCTGTTTTATGTTTAGGTAATTATGATTAAAGACATCATAAGGCCTCCTCAGAAGGAAAACTTCAATGATGTGTACATTGTTTATGAGCTAATGGATACTGATCTTAATCAAATTATTCGATCTAACCAGCCATTGGCTGATGATCACTGTCGGGTACGACCCGTTTTTCCTATAAATCGCATCATTTTATCATCACCATCATCATCTGCATTGACTTTGACTTCTACATTGCTGCTGTATTATTATTGTTATTATCAGTACTTCCTTTACCAAATATTGCGTGGGCTCAAGTACATTCATTCTGCGAATGTGTTGCACCGAGATCTGAAGCCCAGCAATTTGCTCCTGAATGCTAATTGTGACCTGAAGCTTGGAGACTTTGGGCTTGCGAGGACAACATCTGAGACAGACTTCATGACCGAATATGTTGTGACTCGCTGGTATCGTGCACCAGAACTGCTCTTGAACTGTTCAGAGTACACTGCCGCAATAGACATTTGGTCTGTAGGCTGCATACTTGGTGAAATCCTGACAAGGCAACCCCTTTTTCCCGGAAGAGATTACGTTCACCAGTTAAAACTCGTCACACAGGTACTATATCTATATATTAAGAATTAACTTAGGGGTACACCAAAATGGGGTACCCCATTTGTACACACACTTAGTGTCTATGTTTGTCTGTGTTTGTCTGGTCTACAAATGGAGTATCCCATTTTGGAGTACCCCTAGCATGCCCCATATATTAAATATCGTTATGCAAATTGAATAGTCGAGCTTTTTATGGCCATTTTCTTCCATTTTGAATAGCTGATAGGATCTCCGGATGATGCAAGCCTTGGATTTCTCCGTAGTGATAATGCTCGACGGTATGTGAAACAACTTCCGCAGTATCCAAGGGAGCCATTTTCTAGAAGATTCCCCAATTCTTCTCCCGGAGCAGTGGATTTGCTTGAAAGAATGCTCGTCTTTGATCCTAGTCGCCGTATTACAGGTGCCCCCTCTGCTTTTTACCACAAACAAAGTATATTTCCAAACTCAAACCATTCTGGGGTTAATATTGTCTTTATCAAGTTGTGTTGGTGTTTTGTTTTAAAACCGAAGCTGCAAATTAAGCATTCCATTTCATCATCAAGCAAATAATAATATTTTGTTTACATATGTTGTTTTAATTTATATGATCGAGAATCTCAGTAATGTTTGGTGTAAGAACACATCTGGAGCTCTATGTTGTCCAGTACAAGGTTTTCTGAAGGAAAATCACACATCCCATAGAATTAAATTCCATGGGATTCAATTCCATATAATTAAATTCGCCAATTCCAATTCATATTTTGCCCTATCAATTCCAAATCCACATTATATTTGAGCTACCAAGCAACAATTATTTATATTCTAACACGCCCCCTCACGTGCAGGCGTAGTCTTTTTCGAGGCTTGCACGTGAAACCTTAATTTTTTTTAAATTGGGTGGCGCTGAGTTTTAAACCCGTGATCTCTTAGTCAACGAGACTCCAATTCAACCAAAAACTCAAGCTTATGGTTGTGACCCAGGAACAATTATTTATATTCTAACACATGGCTTTATAGTCGCATCACTAAAATGAAAAAAACTGGAGTTTAAAAGAGGATACTACAATGGCATGGCTTATAGCAACATCCCTAATTGTCAATTGACATGATATTGAGAAAACTGTGTCTACATGTTTAGTGAAGAGGGGTTGGCTAAAGAAGCGCCGTGTTGCTTGATGAATGAATGAACGCCCACATTCAAACCACAAATCACATTTATAAAAAAAAAAAAGAAGCGGATCAGCTCTTAGTTTTTACAAACCATTTGTTTTAGGTTGCAGCCGAGAGTGAGTTCTGCCTATCCTCTTTCTAGATTAGACAAGAAACAATAGGGCGCCTCCTTTTCCAAGAACACATTCACATTGGATTTCTACAACTTGGCCTTCAACAAATCCCGCCTGCTCGCGCAATTAATTACTCATTTTTAGAAGAGGATAAGTTATAACTCCAGATGAAATCATAAAATAAGTCAATCAATATCTTCTTTGATTTTGATCACTATTATATTCACCCAAACACTTGACTCCTAAACTTTATGGAACTACTAGCAACTCTGCATTTTCGATATGGACCTTAGTAAGCCTATCCTCTCATTTTACGGTGTGATTTTCAAATGCAGCTCCAATTCAACATTTTTCAACAATAACTATACGGAGTATTTTACTTGACCCTTTAGGAGCAACATCTAAAGTCTCAACTCCTAAGACCGTACTCCTAAGAGAGATGTATCTCATATTGTGGATTATGTTTGGGTTGGTTTAGTAGCATATGGCTTTCAAAATTGATCGCATTGGAACTACCGAATACCCTGAATCACTTTCTCAAAAGTATTCAACAAATTTGCATTTACAGATAAGGCCTTGAAAACAGTTTAAGGGGACAAATATGTGGCATACTTTTATCAAATCTCCAATAGAAAAAGGCCTTGAAAACTGTAACGAACGCCCACTTAAAACATTTCCAATGACATCTCGAGCAGCAAAAGCAGTAGCAACTCCTGCATACCAATTACCAAGTTAATGTCATACAAGGCTTTACAATGTTATATTGATGAAATGAAAGCTTCTCACCTCCTACACCTCCCACAGTGAGAATGGATTGCACTGGCACCCCACATGCCTCAGCTAATCCCATCAATCCAATAGCAGATAAACCAACAGAAGATACTTTCTCCAGCGTCAACAACCTGTCTTGATCACCAGCTTCAAAGGTCTTAAGTGCTAAGGTTCTGCTAATCACATTCGTCTTCCATCTTTGTAGAAACCAAACAGAAGTAAGAATAGTGGCACTCCTCCAAGCTGGCAGAATGTACTGTGATGCAACGCTGGTTGGTGCCACCATAGCACCATTGCATGAACAGATTCAAAATAACTAATCACACGTTTGGCACAAATAAATGACAGTGACTTAAAATGGGGAAGAATAATATAACGGGCATATAGAGATTTTACTAACATTTGGGTAAAGGCCATAAAAGTGATGAGATACCGAACAGGGTCTTCCAGAGCACTCCAGATGCTTTTTTCATAAGGTACGGGCTTCAATATTGAGCTCTCAGATAACAAAGCAGCAGGCCCTTCTGTTGACATCTTATGAAACCTCCTCAGAAACCTTGGCATCACTAACCAAGCCAGTAAAGTACACACCAAAGTACCACTAACGGGAGCAACAACATCTCTCAAGTGGATTGGCATCAAGAATTTGCTGTATGTGAGGTGTTATGTCACTGGAAGCATCTCTGACCTTCTCTCCTGTGGAACTCACAGCATTCCCAAGACTTTGGATGGCTTCTTTTGCCTTCATACCCCACTCACCCATATCAGATCCACCAATACCAGCCATATTAGATCCACTGAGTCTTGAAATGACAGAACCTGAGTCTCCAGAAGTACCCCCTTCACCACCTACAGATGATGAATACAACCGGCTGCTCCATATAGGGCTACTGCTCCAGAGTAAAGACACACCTCTTAAAGGATAACTGCTCAATGACCCACTCACATATGAGCTAAAACCTACTACCCCAAAACCTATAGAAGCATGATTCCGGGTAGGACTACGTGACTCGCTCGCATGGCAATAATTATGACTCAGACAAGCAGGTGATGAGGATCTAATACCAACGACATTCGCAAAATTTAAAGATGGGTTGAGTGATCTTGTCAATCTGGAAAACTTAATTGCAGCCATTACAATTGGGCGTGAAGCATATATATACTCTTCCCTATAGAAGACTAATACAAACCCAGCAAGCTCGTTCGACTCAACACAAACAAGGAACTTAAAGAATCATTCTTGCCTTCCTGCAACGAATTCCACACTAGATGCCTTATAAGCATTACGAAACCAGAAAAATAAAATATCAAATTAACCCTAAAAAGTTATGCATCTTATGGAGCGATGAAGATGAGCAGTCCGCACAAGCAAGCAGAGTAGGAAAACAGAAATTTCGAAGTTAATTTTGCATAGACGATGGAAAAACGAAAATATTACAGTTCGCGCGCGGTAGATATGTAGGAGCCATGGGAGCGCAGAATATCAGCAAAAATCCATTTCAGTTGGAGGAAGAGAGGGGCAATGAATATAGGGTAGGGTGACTTAGAAAAGAAATTAAGCTACATTCTCTTCTTGTGTTCCCGAAGAAAAAGTTTTGAAGGAATAATGATTAGACAAAAAATATCATTGTAATTTGTTTTAATTGAATTAAAACCTCATTGCATTTCTTTGGGGTACGACTTGGGATAAACTAAACCCTAAACCCTAGCATGGTTGCTAAGACAGCGTTTAGAGGTTAGATTTGCCTTTTCGAAATAACAATTCCAGTAATCACTTTCTTTAAAATAGTTGAATTTCATAGCGCTTGTTTGGAAATAACGTTATCGTTTTAAAAAGGTTATCTATGAACAGCGTTTAGCGTTATCATTTTAAAAGTAATCTGTACCGTTAAAATTTTATCTAAAACGTTAACACTAAACTCTAACCATATTTTCCAAACATACTCATAATATTCTTTAAGATAATCGTTGTTCATCACCTTGTTTATATCACTTATTTATTATGGGGAAATTCCCTAAATGGTACTAAAAGAATAGCATTTTCCACAAATAGAACCGATGCTATTCAAAACCTTTTTTTTTAATGATGTCATCACCTCGAAAAGACTATAATGCCCTTTATGCTCTTTCGGTGCTCCTGGTCTTCTGCCTCTAGCTCGAAACATAAAAGATAAGTGTGTATTCTGCCCTAGCATCAATAATCCAGAATTGGCATTCGTTTTTCATCCAAAGATCGAGCTTTACTTACACATATGGACCGTAATTTTCGTAATAGTAGCTTGCTTATAGAGACAGTTCTGGAAATCGATGGGGAGATAAGGTGGAATTATGGGTCGGCGAGGTGCAAGAATCGCCGCCACTGCTCGGTGGTGGCGGCGGAAGAGGCGGAGGCGGAGCTCCTGGGCTGACATGCCGATAGATCTATTGAGGGAGGTGTTGATGAAGGTGGAGGAGTCGGAGGAGAAGTGGCCGTCTAGGAGGAGCGTGGTAGCTTGTGCCGGAGTTTGCCGGAGCTGGAGGGAGATCATGAAGGAGGTGACACATACCCTGGAAGCTTCAATGCATTTTTATATCTTTGAAATTTCAATGTCATTTATTTTTTTCTAATAGTGTCCTCATTTTCTATAGCCATTAACTATTGTGATAATTGAACTAATCCTTACTCTCATTCATTATCCATTCTGATATATGTATTTAGTAGATGTTAGTTTTCTTACAACTAATGCTCTATTAGTGTCCTTCACAATTTTAATGTGTTCGCGATTCAAATGTCCTCGATCTATACAAAAATAATATCCTTCGCACTTTTTTCATCTAATGTCCATCTATTCATTCCCGAGATATTGTGACAATTTAATGTTCACTTACTTTCAATTTATGTCCACTTCGAATAAATATTATAGTTCACAAGATTTAATGTCGTCATTGTATGCAGAGTTCAATGTCATAGGAGAATAAAAGAATATTTTTTAAAAATTAAAAATTTTAGACCCTTGTGGGGTTGCAACACAATTAAGTGAAATTGTGACAAATCAATATCAATTTCCATTCATTATCTACTCAAAATTAATTAAGGGTGTGATAAAATATACTCAGTTATAAGAAATTGATTAATGACCTTTTTCTTAAACCTAATGCTCTATTAGTGTTCATCACCATTTTAATGTCTTCGCAATTTAAATATCTTCCGTTAACCATAATAATATCCTCTGCACTTTCTTCATCTAAAGCCCATATATTCATTGCTGGACATTGTGATACTTTACTATACATTTAGGAAAATTTACTTATATAGTACTAAAACAGAGTGAGTTTTCCAATGTAATATCATTATTCAATGCCCACTAGACATTATTATTGTAAGTGTCCATCATCACGGGACATTATTCAAAGTAATTATCCACTGCTAATGGACATAGTGAGTTTCCCAATGTAGTATCATTGTTCAATGTCCACTAGACATTATTATAGTAAATGTCCATCATCACTGGACATTATTCAAAGTAATTGTCCACTGCTAATGGACATTGTAATGTTATTCAAGTATTGTTTAAGGAACAAAAAGTATAGGTACTACATTAAAAAAAGACATACATTTTAACACAATTTTGTGCAACTTTCCCATTTATTCACACCTAAATAATGTTCACTTCGGATAAATATTATTCACAAAGATTAATGTCCTTATATACAACGTTCAATGTCCTAATAGACTAACAGAACATTTTTTTAAAAAATACCACAGTAAAAATGATTTGTTGATGCGGCACAATTAAGACCCTTTTTTTGGGTTGGAAATTTAAAGTTGGATATTGGAAGAGACTTGAAGGATTTGGAAAAATTTGAAAGAGTTGAATAATATTGGAAGAACTCACTCAATTAAATGATCAACTAAATAAATATGTAAGAAACTTCTAATTTTAGATGTAAAAAAAATTTATTCATTTGCGTGTTTGAGGTGGTTTGTTATAAATCTGGATATATAATGTTATTGTATTTTCATTATATATATAAATACTTTTTTAGTCGTTATTGGAAAAAACTGAAAAAATTGAAAAGAATCAGAAAAATTTAGAAGTTAATTTTTCTAACTCAAAAAAACAGGAGATGCAATATTTTAGAACAATAGAATAAGGGGCTGTTTGTTTCAGCCTCTTAATGGTTCAGATGTCTGAATGATTCAGCACTTAATGGTTCAGACTGTTTGTTTCAGCCTCTTAATAGTTCAGATGTCTGAATGGTTAAGAGATTTGCCTCTGAATGGTTAAGTATTATACAGAGTCTGAATGGTTAAGCGCTCTTATCTGAATTGATCAGACATTTGCCTCTGAATAGTTAAACAATATACTAGCTCTTAATGGTTCAGACCTCTTACTGGTTCAGCACTTAATGGTTCAGACCTCTTACTGGTTCAACACTTACCCATTCAGAAGTTACCAAACAGCCCCTAAATAATTAAATTGCATCACATTTATTCTCCGTAAGATGAGCACTCAAAAAAAAGTAAAAAAAAAACTTTGCAAGAGGCCGGCAAAAGAATAGGGGGAGCCAATGGGCCGTCCGATTTAGGAGGCTAATTTGGGGATTGTATGTAAAAAAGAGTACTATTAATAGAATAATAGGGAAACGGTTCTAGATGGGGAAAACCGATGCCTTTTAGTACCATTCTAGGCAAATTTGTCTATTTATTATTTATACGATCAAATTTTATTCACTTTATTTATTATATTACTTATTTATACGATCAAATTTTATCCCAAATTATATTACTTATTTACGAAATATTATTTATACATCACATTTTATTCACTTTATTTCTCTTTTTTAGTAGTCATTTAATTAAATAAAATAGTCATGTCACCACTAGATTTGTAGATATTTTGATGTAACATTTTAATATGTAATTTTTATTTTACAATTTTACACCTTTTTTATATAAAATTATTTGAAAGAAAATTTAGTCAAACATCATAAACCGAAACATGCAATATAAATTAGGATGGAAGGAGTATATATTTAAGAATTTTATCAAAAGATTGACTCCCTCCGTTATATAAAAGTGTTCATATTTTGACTTTGTGTAAAAATAAGGAAGTGCTAAATTCTAGTTGACTTCCAATTTTGCCCTTGATGTGATGGGTAAAAGTAAGATGTGATGGATTGAGTATGAGAGAAAAAGTATGATGTGATAGGTAGGGTATGAAAAAATAAGGGCGAAAGTAGTTTTTTAATAGAAAGTTGAAGTGTTTTGTTGGAAGTAAAAAAAATGAAAGAGGAAGAGTTTTTGAGAACGGAGGAAATACAAAATTAGATGTGACATGATTATATTATGTAATCAAAATTATTTAACCAAATGATAACGAAGATAGGCATACAGAGTAAATAAAATTTACACTATGGATAATAGTGAGAAAAAAGTTGGTGGACAGGAGGAGTACAATGCTAAAAGGATAATTTCAAGTTTTACTTCTGAGTGCAACGATAAAGAATATACATATAAAGAATGAGATATTCTTACACTGCACGTACTAGGTTAGAGTTCATATCTTACCAGTTATGGGCAAATAGTTTCAATGTTTCGTGTAGTGTGAAATAATAATATTCTTTTTCTTTAAATTTCAAGTTTTATTAATAAAATATTAATGATTTCAAAACATTACACATATCTCCTCCTGTAATTTACATTTCACACATTGAGAGTGCAACTTAAGTTTGATAAAGATGGGACATTAGTGCCCATTTTTTAGAGCACAAGGGGTACCAGAAGCCATTCGTCCATTTTCCGATCAATGAAGGTACATAACTTTTTTAAAGGAAAAAGTGATGAAAACAATCTAAACTATTACCGGTTGGCTCAAAATAATTCTACATTTAGTTTGTTTGCAAGTTGCATGCCACATAGAGATTTTATCTCGTGAGGATTTGTAGAATATTAGAGCGTTAAAAATTGGAGAATTCTTTCAACGAACTCTGCAAGTGAGTTCGTCCTAGCGTTAGGGAATACACTCTCCTCTTCTTTTAGGAGTATCTGTCTAGTTTTGATTTTATTGAGCCTATATAAATTAATTTTTGATTTATAAGTAAATAAAACGTACTCGTATATGGTATATTGTTTAGATAAATCAATTTTAAAACTATTTTACAAGATGCACTTAATTAAATTATTCTTTTTTTTCCCAATATACTATCAATCTTATTTAACTTAAGGTGAAAATTTTTCAATTTTAATTAAAAAAAAGTTAAAATAGAATAGATATTCTAAGAGGAAAGAGTATAAAATTATTGAAAATGTGATTTGGTGTGAAATGTACGGAGTAGTACGTAGCCTTAAATTTAGGAAAAGGCTATGTGTACACCATTTGTGTACACCGTTTGTACACCATATATCCCCTCCCTCTTTCTTCTCTCTCTATACCCCTCCCCTACTTTTTTTCTCTCTCCCTCTCTCTCTCTCAGATCTCTCCAGGGAAGAAAGCATGGAGCGGGCAACTAACGGAATCCTCCTTCGTCTTCTTCGTTCTTCCGTAGTGACATTGCCTACTCGCCTTCCTTAGTCTGGTGCATCGGTGGATGATCCAACTTGGCGGAGACTTCATCCTTCATCTTCTTCGATCTTCTGCGCCCTAATCACCGTACAACAACAAATTAAAGGTTATAATAAACACTTTTAATTTCAATTTTAGGGTTTTTATTTGTAAAGCCAAATTCAATCATATCACTCAATTCTAACCACAAATCAATCCTTCCCTCTTGTGAAATTAGTCTTTTTTAAATGTTTTTTTGTGAATCATTGTTTCTCAAACTTGTTCAGTCATTTAATTCTTTTTTTAATCTTTTCAATGGCTGATTTTTTGTTAAAAACTTGTGGTAATTGGAAATTTTTCATGTTTATGACGAAATGTCTGTGTAGTGTCTGTTATTGGTGAAAAATGTTCGTATTTTATTTAAAATTTGCTCAATTTCATAAATTGCTTTGAAATGTCTATGATGTGCTTCTTGTTGGCACAAAATGTCTGTATTCTAAGAAAAAACTTGCTTTGATTGAAAAATTACTCTAAAATGTTTGTGATGTGCTTATTACTGGTATGGAATGCCTGTTTTTCAATTAAGAGTCTACTTAGTTTCAACACTTGCTATAAAAAGTCTCTAAACTGCTTCTCATTGGATCTTTTATTCATTGTCTTGATAGCTACATATACATTGCTTTTTACATGTATTTGAAAGATATGTCAACTCAATGATAGTGAATGTCTCAAGGTATTTAATTAAATTTTTAAAACTTATAAATTAAGAACATACTCTAATGGTGGAAGATTTTGTATGTTACATTTGCAATGCCGATTGTACAATTATTTTCCTTTTGTTAGAATTTGTTTTCACTGATAACTTGCAGAGGGTTAGGTGTTTGTTATTTTTAAGGGCTTTGGTTTAGTTCACTCATCTCCTCTTGTATTTTTAATTTTGATAAAAAATGTTTTTGTTGCATTAATCTCTTTGAATACAACACTCACAGACCATTAGTGTTTATGGTTTAGCATTCACAAACAATAAATGTCTATGAATGTCGCAGCTTACTCGTCCAGCTATTGTGTCTACTCACATTGCACATGAATCCCATGAGAGTGCAATTGGTAAAAAATGGCATCAGACTTGGAGTATCAATTTGACTACACCAAATCCTTCTCAAAGTTTGGTTAGGAGGTGCTGGAAATATAAGATAAATCATATTTACTCATGTATCAATGTAATTGAATAAATTTTCCTTGTTTATATTGGGGTTAAGAATGTGTTTTTGCAAGGTATTGTCGAAGAACTTCTGTCGTCCACATATGTTAAAGGAACTATATTCTATTTTTGTTTAAACTCCTTATTTTAACTAAGATGACAAACCATTTTGTTTGTATCTTGTCTGTGATATTACCTTTACCTTTACAGTTTGTGCAAACAAATGACCCTTTAATTTTATTATTTTTTAATTACTTTTGTATATTATTTGTGCAGGTTATCAGTGACATATAGGTGATTCAATATCAAGCCTTTATATTTCAACAAATATAATTAGGGAACAATTGTATGAGAGGATCATATATATCGGATTGTAAAACTCTTATTAACTTTTTAATAGGGAAAAGTATTATATGATTCACTTGGTAAATTGTACTATATGATTCACATAAAAAAAGATACTCCATTAGTCCATTTTATTTCAATGTTCTGTTTTTGAAGTTGTAATAATTGGGGAGGCTTAAACGTTGTGTTAGTATTAAAAAAAGTGTTACAAAAATTGAAAAGAAAGATGTCATATGTTAACTCTTTCACTACTCTTGAAAATTGTTGCATAGACAAAAGTGTCTGTAATTCATTAGAAATAGATATTTATTGTCTATTTAACCTGTGTAAAAATTAAATGTGTGGCTCCGACTACATTGTTGAAGACAAAAATGATTGCGGTGGCGATCTGGGAGGAAAGGGCGATTACGGGGAAGCCGGTGGCGGCGAAGAAATTGAACGTGTGCTTTGTGCCCTTCTCATCCAAATCTCGCTTTTGTTCTCCATCTAACTAATATATGAAAATTGCACTTGCCAAATATACCAAGTAATAAGAATACATCATGATTTTTTCTTATATTGTAAAAATAAACTAAGTACGGGGTATCTTTTGGTCACATAGACAACAAGCGTCTGTAATTCATCGTAAACAGAAACTTATTGTCTGTAAAATCTAAATACAAATTTACATCTGTCAAATATACCAAATAATGTTATCATAAAGAATGTTTCACAATTTCTCTAGATTGTAAAAAAGAAAAAAAAATTATAATTACCACTGTTTAGTTACACAAACACTAAATATCTATAATTCTTGATACACGAACATTTATTATTTGTGTAATTCAGATAAAAATTTCACCCTTCAAATCTACGAAATATTATTGTACCAAGAACATTTCAGAAATTTTCTTATGTTTAAAAACAATGAAAAATTACAATCAATACTGTTTAGTCACACAGACACTAAAAGTCCTTATTTTCTTGAACACAGACATTTACTATTTGTGTAATATGAATCAAAATAGAAATTTACTCTCTGTGTAAATATATTTCACAGACAAAGAATGTCTGTAGAATCATTATTTATTCTCTTCCACAATTATTCAAAATTAGCGCAACCTTGTTCAATTTTTTTATTTAATAGATCCTCAAACACTTTTAAAAAACACAAATCTTACAAAATAGAAAATATTCATCATCTATGCAACTTCATTGTAAAAGTTCTATGAGATAGTTTCTCACAGACACCATATACCTGTGTGGTTCTTAAAATGATGAAATATCATTATTTCACAAAAATATTAAATCAGATTCCAAGAAGTCACAAATAAACACTTAAGACCAACAATAATCATAATAAGAAGTTTTTACACGGATTTGATTTGAACAGATCAAAAGATTGAGGTGTTGATGGTGACGGGGAAGGAGCAGACGACGACGGAGTTGATGCAGCATGGCAATGGGTAAGGTGGTGGTGGCAACCACAGGAAAGAGACAGCCGGCGGAGGAGATGATGCAACGCTGAGAAATAGATGCTTTTGGTCGAAGAAGAGAGAGACGGTTGCTTCTCATCTCTAGTGGTCTATTTTGTGGTGGAAAAGAAAAGGGGGAGGGGGAGGGGTATATGTGGTACAAGCTGGGTACACATGTGGTGTACCCCTAGCATATCCGTTAAATTTATCCCAAAAAAAAGTTAAAAAAACACACCAAAAAGTATTGAACCTAGGAAAAGTCAAATTTCCTTGGCCAGTAACCTCTAGCCCCAAATACTTTTGCTTGGTCTGCTGTTGGTGGTCTTGTTCCTCCTCCACCCGCAAGGCCACCTACAAAGACAAGTCTCCTGAAGTTCTGCAAGATTTGAAAATTTTAGGGGCGTTCATTGTGATTCTAAGGTAGTTCTTGATTGGTGATATGTCTGCGGCGGAGTCGAGCTCAGTCGCAGCAGCTGACCACGCTCATCGCACCAACTTCAATGGAGTCCTCTCTCATGGCGGCCGGTATGTGCAGTACAATATATACGGAAACCTTTTCGAAGTTTCCAGAAAGTATGTCCCCCTCAGGCCCGTCGGACGCGGCGCTTTTGGCGTCGTCTGGTTAGCTCAATTTCCTTCCCATTTCTCATCTTTTCTGTGTTTTCTTGTTTCTGATTGTAGAAAGATTATTTTCATTGATTGAATATGTGGGAGTACATGTGTTTATATATACATAGGATTCCTATTCCTATACAAGGTAGAAGGTAGGAGAGAATAATAGAAAACAATATATTTACATTAAATATAGAATATATTACGTCGGGGGTGGAGGTGGTCTGACACCCAGACTAGACTTGAACTCGAGGAAGAGCAGGGAAGACAGTCCCTTGGTGAAGATGTCAGCATACTGAGATGAAGAAGGCACGTGAAGAACTCTTATGTGGCCGAGTGCGACTTTGTCACGCACGAAGTGTATGTCGACCTCAACGTGCTTGGTGCGCTGGTGCTGAACCGGGTTTGATGAGAGGTAGACGGCGCTAACATTGTCACAGAAGACGAGGGTGGCACGCCGTAGAGGTTGCTGGAGCTCAAAGAGAGGATTCCGAATCCAGGATGTCTCTGCAACTGCATTAGCCACAACCCGATATTCTACCTCCGCACTGGACCGTGACGTGGTGGCTTGGCGTTTGGATGACCATGAAATCAGGTTATCGCCCAGAAAGATACAGTACCCGGAAGTAGAGTGTCTGGTGTCAGGAGCCCAAGGGCGCATGAAGGTGGAGGCAGAGCTGCTGAACGACATAAGTAATATCAGGGCGAGTGAATGTGAGATACTGCAGAGCACCAACTATGGACATGTAAAGAGAAGGATCTGGAAGTGTCGTGCCGGAGGAGAAGGAAAGCTTTGCCTTTGTGTCGACTGGAGTAGATATGGGGTGACAGGAGACCATCCCTGCCCGCTCAAGGATGTCGTGAATGAACTGTGTCTGATGAAGGAAGAGGCCCTGAGCAGTGCGATGGACATTGATGCCGAGGAAAAAGTGCAGATCACCCATGTCTGTCATGGCAAACTCAGCCTTGAGTTTCTGAATGAGACTCTGAAGGACTGCTGGCGAGGAGGCAGTGAGTACGATGTCATCAACATATAACAAGAGGTAGGCGGTCCCCGATGCATGCGTGAAGATGAAAAGAGATGTGTGAGATTTACATCCGCGAAATCCAATAGTCTGAATGAAACCTGCAAATTTGTGATACCATAACCGGGGTGCCTGTTTCAGGCCATAAAAAGCTTTCTTGAGCCGGCAAACATGATATGGTCGATCGGCATCCTGAAATCTTGAGGGCTCGGTTTCCTGAAGCTGTCCATGGAGGAAGGCATTTTTGACATCTAGCTGATGGATGGGCCACCCACGAGACAACGCGAGACTAAGGACGATGTGGACTGTGGCAGGCTTGATCACGGGGCTGAAGGTTTCGCTGTAGTCGACGCCAAAACGTTGATTGAATCCGCGGACCACCCATCGGGCCTTATACCTGGATAACTCACTGGACGAGCCAAATTTGTGTCTAAAGAACCATTTACCGGTGATTATGTTTTGGTTGGGGGAGGGGGGGTACTAGTTCCCATGTGTCATTCTTTATCAAAGCATTATATTCATCACACATAGCAGCATGCCAATTTGGATCTTTCATAGCACTACGGTAAGTTGGGGGTAAGGGAGAGATGGATGTAGTGGTGTGGAGGTCTAAGATTTGTTTTGGGCAGAAAACACCGGCCTTGGAGCGGGCTTGCATGGGGTGGGCGTTGGCCGGTGGGGGAGGGGG
>OOIL02005377.1:1486277-1501003 GCA_900332095.2 Cuscuta campestris
TGGGGGGAAACGGGTTGATCGTAAGAGAAGCATGATTCATCGAACACGACGTGGCGGGATATAATGATTTTGTGAGTGTCAAGATCGAGGCAGCGGAAGCCGCGTTGGTTAGAGGGATAGCCGAGGAAAATGCAACGGGCGGAGCGTGGAGCTAGTTTGTGAGGGGCGGTGGCGGAAATATTGGGGTAACACAAGCAACCGAAGACGCGAAGGTGGTCGTAGGAAGGTGGGGAATTAAAGAGGGTGGCGTGGGGGGTTTTATTTTGTAAGGTGGTGGTGGGAAGGATGTTAAAAATATGTGTTGTCATGTGGAGGGCCTCGACCCAGAAAGTGGGGGGAAGCTGGGCTTGAAAGAGGAGAGAACAGAACGAGTTGTTAATGGTACGAATGGTGCGCTCAACTCGGCCATTCTGCTGGCTGGTGTGAGGACACGAGAAACGAAAGAGGATACCTATGGAGTCAAAAATATTTTTGAGTGGAGAGTTACGGTATTCTATTCCATTATCACATTGAACTGCTTTTATTGTTTTGTTAAATTGATTTTTGACATATACTACAAATGAGGTTAAATGATTAAAAGCATTACTTTTATGTTTTAAAGGAAAAATCCAAAGATAATGAGAGAAATCATCCAACAGTAACATATAAAATTTAAAACCATTAATACTTGGAACATGGGACTGCCATAAGTCTGTATGTAACAGTTGAAACGGAAACATTGAAACACGACTGGAAGAATAAAATGAGAGGCGCACATGCTTTCCCATATATACTTGGAGCGTACAGTACAATATATACGGAAACCTTTTCAAAGTTTCCAGAAAGTATCAAGTATGTCCCCCTCAGGCCCGTCGGACGCGGCGCTTTTGGCGTCGTCTGGTTAGCTCAATTTCCTTCCCATTTCTCATCTTTTCTGTGTTTTCTTGTTTCTGATTGTAGAAAGATTATTTTCATTGATTGAATATGTGGGAGTACATGTGTTTATATATACATAGGATTCCTATTCCTATACAAGGTAGGAGAGAATAATAGGAAACAATATATTTACATTAAATATAGAATATATTTAACAGTGATTTTATCATCGTGATTGTGTTCTTGTCAATTTGGATTTCATATTTTATGCTGTTCTTCTGCATGTTGTTTTCAAGATTGGATTTTGTTTACTAGAATGTTAGGCCCAGTTTGAATTGACTTGGTTGGTTGGATTAAATGAATCAGTGAGACTCGAATGACCTGCAATTAGTTGAAAAGCATGTTTGGAATGATGAGAATTCCAGCAATTGAGTACCTTTCCAAATGAGACCTAGTGGTTAGATAGTTTGATTGAGGTGTGAATCATTTTTAGTAAGTTTGGCAAAACCACTCCATTTATGACAAATACTGGAATTATGTTTTTGCAAAAAAAGATGGTCTTTGTTTTAAAAAGATTTGTTTTTGCAATCAAGATTCACTGTGCACGTTCATTTTTATGCAGCGCGGCTATGAACTCTGTCACAAATGAGGAAGTTGCCATAAAGAAGATTGGGAATGCGTTTGACGATGGTATCGACCCGAAAAGGACATTACGGGAAATAAAAATCCTCAGCCACATGGATCATGATAATGTATGTATGTATGTTTCTCTGCAGTGATCTTTAGTGTTTGAGTATATATGGTTTAATTTTGGGAACTGAAAATACATAATCTGATCTGCAGCAAGCAAGCAGTTCATCTGCTTTGTGATTGCAACTAACTTTCTGTTTTATGGTTAGGTAATTATGATTAAAGACATCATAAGGCCTCCTCAGAAGGAAAACTTCAATGATGTGTACATTGTTTATGAGCTAATGGATACTGATCTTAATCAAATTATTCGATCTAACCAGCCATTGGATGATGATCACTGTCGGGTACGACCCGTTTTTCCTATAAATCGCATCATTTTATCATCTCCATCATCATCTGCATTGACTTTGACTTCTACATTGCTGCTGTATTATTATTGTTATTATCAGTACTTCCTTTACCAAATATTGCGCGGGCTCAAGTACATTCATTCTGCAAATGTGTTGCACCGAGATCTGAAGCCCAGCAATTTGCTTCTGAATGCTAATTGTGACCTGAAGCTTGGAGACTTTGGGCTTGCGAGGACAAAATCTGAGACAGACATCATGACTGAATATGTTGTGACTCGCTGGTAACGTGCACCAGAACTGCTCTTGAACTGTTCAAGGTACACCGCCGCAATAGACATTTGGTCTGTAGGCTGCATGCTTGGTGAAATTCTGACAAGGCAACCCCTTTTTCCCGGAATAAATCACGTTCACCAGTTAAAACTCGTCACACAGGTACTATACTAAATATCATTAGCGTGTTATATATGCAAATTGAATACTCGAGCTTTATTATGACCATTTTCTTCCATTTCGAATAGCTGATAGGATCTCCGGATGATGCTAGCCTTGGATTTCTTCGTAGTGATAATGCTCGACGATATGTGAAACAACTTCCGCAGTATCCAAGGGAGCCATTTTCTAGAAGATTCCCCAATTCTTCTCCCGGAGCAGTGGATTTGCTTGAAAGAATGCTCGTCTTTGATCCTAGTCGCCGTATTACAGGTGCCCCCTCTGCTTTTTACCACAAACAAAGTATATTTCCAAACTCAAACCATTTATTTAATTTAGGTGCTGAAACATTTATTTAGTTAATATTTCAAAAACAAGAAAATGCATTTTAGTGTACGGGCAATATTATATACACGTTTCGTGTCTCGGTTTGGTTGCAGTTGACGAGGCACTGTGCCATCCATACTTGGCGCCTCTCCACGACATTAACGAGGAGCCCGTCTGCCCAAAGCCTTTCAGTTTTGACTTTGAGCAGCCATCCTTCACTGAAGAAAACATTAAAGAGCTCATCTGGAGGGAGTCTGTAATGTTCAATCCAGATCCTCCTCCTACTACTACAAACAACTGAATATTATATGAGCATCGTCATGTGTATGTATACATAGATACATACATACATACACATTCTGGGGTTAATATTGTCATTATCAAGTTGTGTTGGTGTTTTTTTTTAAAAAAAACCGAAGCTGCAAATTAAGCATTCCATTTCATCATCAAGCAAATAATAATATTTTGTTTACATATGTTGTTTTATCTGATTGAGAATCTCAGTAATGTTTGGTGTAAGAACACATCTGGAGCTCTATGTTGTCGACCTGAAGTTTTTCTGAAGGAAAATCGCACATCCCGGAGTCCGGCGGGCCACCCTGATCAGGCAGTGCCTCACAGGGTTTAGGGACCACCCCACTGGTGATCCCCTGCACATCAGTGCAGGTCCACGGGTACTTCTTGGCCTTCACTGCCAACCCTATGGTCACATTGGACATGCATATCCCGGTGAATGCGTCCCCCGGGATCCCCTCGAGCCGGGCGGCCATCTTGACGTCGTCGGCCACCACGTCCCGGTAGTTGATCCCTGTAATCACCGGCATGGCGTTGGGGTCGTAGTTGTTGTCCGCGTGGGACCCGTAGTTCCCGGTCATCCAGAACACCCACTTCATGCTGTGGAGCGTCATCCCTTTGACGAAAACGTCCCTGACGAAGCCCCCCCGGCCGGGCCCGGTCTTGATCCTCACCCCGGACTCCGTGTTGATGGCCGTGATGTCCGAGGCCCTGACGTCCTCGATCCCACCCGACATCTCGCTCCCCAGCGCGATCGCGGCGCTGTAGGGGGAGATGCAGGTGAGGCGCCGGATGACGAGCTGCCTCGTCGGCATGCCGTACCGTATCTCGTACTCGTCCCAACCGCTCTTGACCGCCACGCAGTCGTCTCCGGATACTATGTAGTTGTCCTCTATCCTAACATTCGTACAAGAATCTGAAACCAAAAACCAAATAAGTGAACCACCCGGAGGTTACTTGCTATTCACTTGTTAGTTTAATTTCCAAAAAGGATTGGATGGGTGTAATTAAAATTAACCTGGGTTGATTCCATCTGTGTTTGGAGATGTTACTGGTGCTAGAATAGTGAGGCCTTGAATAATCACATTGCTGAAATTAAATATATATTGGTGAACACAAAAAACACGACAACAGATTTACGTGGTTCACCAATAAATTGGCTAGTCCACGGGGAAGAGGGAGAGCAGTTTTATTATGGAGGGGCGAGAACAAATAATTAATACACCCGTTCTTTCTGCTGTAAAGGGTCTGATTCAAAGCATTATTACAACAGGAAGAAAAAAGATACCTGCAGTAAACGGGATGAACATTCCAAGTAGGGGAATTAAGAAGGGTCAAGTTAGAGATGTGGACAAGATGAGAGTGCATGATTTCAATCAAGTAAGGCCTTGTGTATTTCAGCTTCTTCTTGTGAAACTGCTGCCACCAAACATCCCCCTGCCCGTCTATTGTCCCATTGTTCCCTGTAATGACGATATCGGTGAGGTTTGAGGCGAAAATGAGACTGATGTATCGCCCGCCGGCGGCATCCCTCCCGTGGCCGTAGGAGGGCAAGGGGTCCACCACCCCCCAGCCGCTAATGTCCTGGGAGGCGAGTAGCCGGGCGTCCCGGTCCAGGAACAGGGTGAAGTGGCTGGCGGTGAGGTTGAAGGGGGCGGTGAGCCAGTCCCCTGGGGGGACGTAGAGCAGGGACCCGCCCTGCTCCCCGTACTGCCCCAACTCGTTCACCGCCTCCTGAAACGCTTTTGTGTTCAGCATCTTCCCATCTCCCACCCCTCCAAAATCCGCGATCGATGCGCTGTGTGCCCTGCAGCTGCTTATGGATGAGTACTCCAAATCATCACCCACCATCAATCTTCTTCTTCCTCTTCCCTGGACCACTCCTCTTTTGCTGCCCAAACACAGTCCCAATAATACGGCCAATATCATCACTACCCCCCTCATCTGCAACTGCAAAATTTAAAGCTCAACTTGTGAGAGATTAATGGTTGCATGCATGCATATCATCATGCACATATCAAACAGGTGTGAGTGAGTGACTTACTTGTAGCCTTAATGCCATTATTAATTATGCAGAAGGAAGAAATTAAACGCAGTGATGGAAGTTGAGAGACTTGATGAGGAGAGTGGGAAGTTACTATAATTTTGTTTAGTGGTGTAAGCAGAGGAGTGGGTGGGCTGCGTTTTATAGACACAATAGTTGGTTAAGGTCAAGTGGTTGGGATTTTTGTAGTGGTAAGCTTTGATTCCCTTGAGGTGGAGAATTTTAATGATCCCAATTTGCTTGGAACGCGTTAATCACACGTTTATCTATATACTTGTTGGAACTTGATGAAGATGTCATTGATTAATGAAAAAAATGATCGATTGATGAAGAGCTTGATTGAATGATGCTTCAGGTTTCGAATTCAGATATCGGTAGCTAAAGCGGAAATAGTTATCTGGGCTTTAAAGATATTTAAAATATACTCCCACTGCCCCAATTTAGCTTGTCTGTTTACTATTCAAATGAGCAAACTTCAACCACATTCTTGACCATTTTCGCTATCCGTTTGAGAAAAAAATATAGTATTGTAATATCTTGTTTGGTAAAATTTTTATGTAGTTTTTAAATATATAAATTTTATTTTTTTAACTTATTACCAATTTCCAAATAAATTGAATAAAAAATATCTCCAGTCAAAGATCTTAAACAACAACATGCCACCCTTTTCGAAATGAATGGAATTGAAAGTAACGATTGGAAAATCAATATTGCAGAACTCATGTGTGATATCTGAGTTTAGAAGAATCCACAATTGCACTAGACGAGCATGTGAATAACGTACTCCTAAACCGTGGCGCAGAAGAACCACTGATGCAACGTTTTTCAAAAGAAATTTAAGGGACTATTACTGTAATTTTTTTGAAGAGTTTGGAGATAAATGCCATAAAAAAACTCTAGATGATTTTTCCCTAAAATTATTGCATATCGAAAATCATATCTGAAATTCAGTTTATACTTCTCTGGGCAGGCAGGCACCAGCCTCCCATCATCATAATCTACAAACGATTTACATATTGATTGAACTTTTTTTTTTATGAGTTTAATTATATATTTCATCCACTTTGAATTTCTAACCAAAAACAAAGAGAGAGAGAGAAAAGAGAGAGAGGAAGAAGACAGAGGGGTGGGGTGGGTGGCTCTCTGTTTTGTTAATCAATCTCGTGAATCCCTTTTGACGCCGCTACTGCGTTCACGAGCCATTTTAGGTGGGCCACCTCAAAACTCACCATTTTCCTCAACATTCCAACCAGAGTCATGCTACAAATCCACAATTATATTCTCACCAAAAATTATCTTTCTCATTGCCCGTTTAATTGAAAATATTTTTAAATTATTTTATATAAAAAATAGTATATAATTAAAAAATAAAAATTATATATTTAAAAATTACGGAGTATATCAAAAGATTTACAAAACTAAAAATTATATATTAAAAATTAAATCAAAAGATCTACTATGAAGTACTCCCTCCGTCCCAAAAAGTCTTTCATGTTTCATTTTTTGCGCATCTCATAAACACTTCTATCCCACCTTGAATGCCAAAAAAACTTTCAATATAAGTTCTACCCACATTAAAGAAGAAATGTTGTAAATTTTAGGCATTTTAGATGTCGGTAGAAGTGTTTTATAGGATGCGCAAAAAATGAAACAGGAAAGACTTTTTGGGACGGAGGGAGTATAAAACTAAAAATTATATATTAAAAATTATATCAAAAGATCTATAAAACTAAAAATTATATATTAAAAATTATTTCAAAAGATCTATATATTTCTACAAAATTTATTTATAAATATTATACGGAGTAATCCATTATAGAAATTTAAAAACATTAAATATTACAGTGTACAAAGTATTTAATATTTAACTAGAGACCGTTATAGAAAGTTTACACACAAATTACATAAAATAAAATGAGTATATTTTCTTAAAGTTACACATAAAATGTAAATTGCATAAAATAAAAATGAAAGCACAACATATGTTTTTGAGTTTTTCTACATTTTTGGATTTTTTTACGTTATTAATTTTTTGGTTTTTTAACATTTTTCGACTCAAACTGGTTCAACTTTAAACCTCAATTAATTTTTTGAAAATTTTCAAAAATTGATTTCATTGGTTTAATACTCCCTTTGTCTCATATCTTTCTTCTCGTTTATTTTTCAAATACAACACTTTGAATATTAATATATCTATTAATTTATGATCGATGTTTAAAAATGTTGACAATTAAAATCAAAACATGAAGAAAAATATGTGGCACATGGAGTATGTAATAAATATCGAGTATGATTGATGATTAAAATTTGTCTAATTAGACTAAAATAATCAAATTAGATAAATACGAAGAGACATGGAATATATAGTTATTATGAAAGTTGAATTCTCAAGTGGTGTAAATTTGTTTAAGAATTTATGCTTCTTAACATTAATAACTCTATTATACTTCCTCCGTCCCAATTTCTAGTGCATGTTCACTATTCACAGAGTTAAATTTCATTCACTTTTTTTTTCTCTATTTTCGTTAGCAATTTCATAAAGTAAAATACTATTGTCACTACTAGTTTTGTAGATCTTTTGATCTAGTATTTTAATATGTAATTTTTATTTTTTTACTCTATACCATTTGTCATATAAAATAATTTGAAAATAATTTCAGTCAAACATCATAAACCGAAACAGACACTACAAATTGGGACAAAGGGAGTAATTAGTACATATGCGCATAAATGTTTTCTCAATTTATTAAAGTTTAGAGAGTTATTCACTAGAATCTGCACATGTGACATTTTATTTGGAAGAGTCATAATAATATACAAGGTTTTTTAGCTCAAAATTTATGCTTAATTAGTCACTTAGACAAAAGTGTAAAAAAAAGAGAAAGGTC
This sequence comes from Cuscuta campestris, assembly GCA_900332095.2. Taxonomy (NCBI): domain Eukaryota; kingdom Viridiplantae; phylum Streptophyta; class Magnoliopsida; order Solanales; family Convolvulaceae; genus Cuscuta; species Cuscuta campestris. The sequence continues at coordinate 1,494,158 of OOIL02005377.1, forward strand.
TTGTGAGATTAGAATATACTCATAACTAAATAATGTCTCACAATTAATGTTGGATATCAAGTAGCCCCTCTACTTTATATTTTAGAGTGTAACGCCCTGTTTGGTATACGAAATTCAAATTATGGAATTGAAATTGGAAACAACAGTTCTAATTTTACGATTTGGTATCACAAAAATATGCAGATTTGGAACTAATAGTGCTAAAAATAAACTGGTACTAGAGAATTCAATTTCATAAAATTTCAATTCTTAATTCAATTCCAATTCCGTTAATTTCGTGTACCAAACGAACCCTAAATAAATTTGATTGTGATCATGTGATATTGCTTTATGTGGATGTGGAGGAGTATCATTATTTCAAGTTGACTCTAAAAGAAAGTGCCAATAGTTAGTCGGGACTACCTCACTCACATGTGGCCATTACCGCAAATGCACACTTGACACTACCCCTTTTCTATTGTTCTTGCCATTACAAGATACAAACTAAAAATAGAGATCCCACACAAGTCTAATTGGTGGATTAAGTATGGAGTTTACCTTATCCAACCATAATAACTAGTTTTTGAAATGCGACTCTCTAGTCTCTTGTGCTGTATCAATGATATCACAACAAATTTAAAATAGTATCTCATAGAGTGGTGGCGTAGTGAAACAAGCCGTGACCGATGAAGACGTTGGGTCTTATGAGGGGTCGAACGATACGAACTTAAAAGAGGGATTCCACACCTCTCAAATGAGGGATTAATGCGGGGTTTATATAGCTAAGGGTTCTCTCACGTTAACAGCAAATTTTTGAGATATGACTCCCTTGAGCTATATCATTACCTTATGTTAATCAAGGATAATAAAAGAAAACGATAAGTCAAGAACAAATTTATTACGGAATGTTAATCAAAAAGGAAAAAAAATAAAGAAAACACAAAATAAAATTGAAAAAAATAAAATAAAAGAAAAATGATTCTTCTTCCATTTTCACGAGGAGATGCAACAAAATAAAATTCTCCCTCCCTCGTCCTCCCCCCACCCTCCCAATCAGGTCCTCCAACCCATTGAATTTAACCCTCTTTTGTTTTTGTTTTTTTTCCCTACAATAACCACACAAAAGACTTATTATAAAATAATTTTCTCGCTAAGATTTTTAGTTTTCTTTTCCTTTCTGTAGCATTTTTCTTTCTTCCGTAATTCCCCGAATGAAATACAGTGTTAAGAGTAATGTTAGAGTATAATGGTGTCGCCACGTTTGTGTGTGTGGATTGGTGTGTGTGTGTGGATTGGTGTGTGTGTGGTGGTGCTCTCAAATGGAGTGTACTGTGTGGGCAAACAACTTTTCTTTACTCCTTCCCCAAATAAAACATACTCCAATATCTAAGAAAATACAATGGCATGGCTTTATAGTCACATCCCTAATTGTCAATTGACATGATATTTAGAAAGCTGTGTCTACATGTTTAGTGAAGAGGGGTTGGCTAAAGAAGCGCCGTGTTGCTTGATGATCCGGGCTGCTTGCAGAAGCAATTCCTGCTCTGTCGAAAACTTCTTCTCTTTGCTCTGAATGAATGAATGAATCAACGCCCACATTCAAACCACAAATCACATTTAAAAAAAAAAAGCGGATCAGCTCTTAGTTTTTACATACCATTTGTTTTAGGTTGCAGCCGAGAGTGAGTTCTGCGTATCCTCTTTCCAGATTAGACAAGAAACAAAAGGGCGCCTCCTTTTCCAAGAACACATTCGCATTGGATTTCAGCATGTTCTTTATATCTTCTGATATTTGTGGGATCTTCTCCAAGTCATCAATTTGCATTGGAACTTTGGTCACCATCGCCCTCCATTGAGCCCGTGATTTGTTCACAATAACCTATATATATATATAACTCCAACACCCCCTCAAACACTAAAACAACCTCTGCCAATTTTTTAACAATAATAATAATAATAATTCATGGTACCTGGCTAGTAAACAGGGAGTTCGGAACAATAACTGGGAACTTCTCTGCAGTCAACAGAGACGTTGCTGTCAGCCCCATTTCTACAACTTGGCCTTCAACAGATCCCGCCTGCTCGCGCAATTAATTACTCATTTTTAGAAGAGGATAAGTTATAACTCCATATGAAATCATAAAATAAGTCAATCAATATCTTCTTTCATTTTGATCACTATTATATTTACCCAAACACTTGACTCCTAAACTTCAAGGAACTGCTAGCCACTCTGCATATTCGATATGGACCTTAGTAAGCCTATCCTCTCATTTTACGGTGTGATTTTCAAATGCAGCTCCAATTTAACATTTTTCAACACTAACTATTTTTCACTTGACCCTCTAGCAGCAACATCTTAAGTCTCAACTCCTAAGACTGTACTCCTAAGAGAGATGTACCTCATATTGTGGATTATGATTGGGTTGGGTTGGTAACATATGGCCTTCATAAATTGGTCACATTGGAACTACCGAATACCCTGAATCACTTTCTCAAAAGTATTCAACAAATTTGCAAATACAGATAAGGGATATATAAGCCTATTGTAATATTCAATCATCAAAAGACACTAGCATTTCATGCAATGTCATGCATCTTTGGTAAAGTTTACTACGAGATCATAAGAGGTGAAGAATACAATTGAAAAGCCATTACGCATCTCCTGAGCAAAAAAAAGTACCAAATAAGAAATGAAAATACTATTACTGTGACTGATTAAAAAAAGTTTAGAGAGTTATCAGCATTTAAGGGGGCAAATATGTGGCATACTTTTATCAAATCTCCAATAGAAAAAGGCCTTGAAAACTGTAACGAAAGCCCACTTAAAACACTTCCAATGACATCTCGAGCAGCAAAGGCAGTAGCAACTCCTGCATACCAATAACCAAGTTAATGTCATACAAGGCTTTACCATGTTATATTGATGAAATGAAAGCTTCTCACCCCCTACACCTCCCACGGTGAGAATGGATTGCACTGGTACCCCACATGCCTCAGCTAATCCCATCAATCCAATAGCAAATAAACCAACAGAAGATACTTTCTCCAGTGTCAACAACCTGTCTCGATCACCCGCTTCAAAGGTCTTTACTGCTAAAGTTCTGCTAATCACATTCGTCTTCCATCTTTGTAGAAACCAAACAGAAGAAAGAATAGTGGCACTCCTCCAAGCTGGCAGAATGTACTGTGATGCAACGCTGGTTGGTGCCACCATAGCACCACTGCACGAACAGATTCAAAATAACTAATCACACATTTGGCACAAATAAACCACAGTGACTTAAACTGGGGAAGAATAATATCACGGGCATATAGAGATTTTACTAACATTTGGGTAAAGGCCATAAAAGTGATGAGATACCGAACAGGGTCTTCCAGAGCACTCCAGATGCTTTTTTCATAAGGTACGGGCTTCAATATTGAGCTCTCAGATAACAAAGCAGCAGGCCCTTCTGTTGACATCTTATGAAACCTCCTCAGAAACCTTGGCATCACTAACCAAGCCAGTAAAGTACACACCAAAGTACCACTAACGGGAGCAACAACATCTCTCAAGTATGGATTGGCATCAAGAATTTGCTGTATGTGAGGTGTTATGTCACTGGAAGCGTCTCTGACCTTCTCTCCTGTGGAACTCACAGCATTCCCGAGACTTTGGATGGCTTCTTTTGCCTTCATACCCCACTCACCCATATCAGATCCACCAGTACCAGCCATATTAGATCCACTGAGTCCAGAAATGGCAGAACCTGAGTCTCCAGGAGTACCCCCTTCACCACCTACAGATGATGAATACAACCGGCTGCTCCATATAGGGCTACTGCTCCAGAGTAAAGACACACCTCTTAAAGGATAACTGCTCAATGACCCACTCACATATGAGCTAAAACCTACTACCCCAAAACCTATAGAAGCATGATTCCGGGTAGGACTACGTGACTCGCTCGCATGGCAATAATTATGACTCAGACAAGCAGGTGATGAGGATCTAATACCAACGACATTCGCAAAATTTAAAGATGGGTTGAGTGATCTTGTCAATCTGGAAAACTTAATTGCAGCCATTACAATTGGGCGTGAAGCATATATATACTCTTCCCTATAGAAGACTAATACAAACCCAGCAAGCTCGTTCGACTCAACACAAACAAGGAACTTAAAGAATAATTGTTGCCTTCCTGCAAGGAATTCCACACAAGATGCCTTAAAGCATTACAAAACCAGAAAAATAAAGAATCAAATTAACCCTAAAAAATCATGCATCTTATTGAGCGATGGAGATGAGCAGTCCGCACAAGCAAGCAGAGTAGGAAAACAGAAATTTCGAAGTAAATTTTGCATACACGATGGAAAAACGAAAATGTTACAGTTCGCGCGCGGTAGATAGGTAGGAGCCATGGGAGCGCAGAATATCAGCAAAAATCATTTCAGTTCGAGGAAGAGAGGGGCAATGAATATAGGGCAGCTACTGTTTGTCAACTCTAAATAGTAAGTGTTAAACCGTAAGAGGTATGAATCATTAAGTGCTGAACCAGTAAGAGGTCTGAATCATTAAGAGCTAGTATATTGCTTAACTATTTAGAGGTAAATGTCTGATCAATTCAAATAAGAGGTCTTAACCATAAAAACTTTGTATAATACTTAACCATTCGGAGGCAAATGTCTAAACCATTCAAACATCTGAACCATTAAGAGGCTAAAACAAACAGTTTGAACTATTAAGTGTTGAACCATTCAGACATCTAAATCATTAAGAGGCTGAAACAAACAACCCCTTAGTGTGTTTCCTCTTGAAGAAGACAAGGATCAAGCTATTTATACAACATAATTTAAATCCTATTTTGTATCACAAAGGCATGTACCGACATTTTGTGCTAGTGTGATGTTAGTGTGATGATTTACATTGATAAAAAATGTCAGTGCAATTTATTTTAATTGAACTAACATTTTCTGACAGTGTGAACCGTTAAAATGTTAGTGCATTTCTTTGGGGTACACTTTTAGTGTACCCCTAGCATGGTTGTTAAGACAACGTTTGGAGTTTAGATTTTCCTTTTCAAAATAACTATCCCAGTAATCACTATCCTTAAAATAGTTGAATTTCATAGCGCTTGTTTGGGAATAACATTAGCATTTTAAAAAGACTACCTATGATTCTATAAGCAGCGTTTAGCGTTAGCAATTTCAAAGTAATCTGCATCGTTAAAATTTTATCTAAAATGTTAATGCTAATCTCTAACCATATTCCCAAACATGCTCATAACGTTCTTTATGATATTAAGACAATCGTCGTTCATCAATTTTCTCCTTGTCACGTGTTACGGTAAAATTTACCCCCTCTGTCCTATTACTTATTTATTATTTATATGATCAAATTTTATTCACTTTCTTTCACTTTTTTTAGTAGTCATTTGATTAAATAAAATAGTCATGTCACCACTATATTTGTAGATCTTTTGATATAACATTTTAATATGTATTTTTATTTTACAATTCTACAACATTTTTTATATAAAATGATTTGAAAATTTTTTTAGTCAAACATAATAAACCGAAACATGTAATATAAATTGGAATGAATGGAGTATATATTTAAGAATGGTTTCTTAAAAGATTTACAAAATTAGATGTGAGATGATTATATTATTTAATCAAAATTATTTTACCAAATGATAACGAAGATAGGCATACAAAATAAATAAAATTGACATCGTGAATAATAAATGAGAAAAAAATTGGTGGACGGAAGAAGTACAATGCTAAAAGGATAATTTCAAGTTTTACTGCTGACTGTAACGATAAAGAATATATATATATATATAAAGAATGAGAAATTGTTACATTGCACGTACTAGGTTAGAGTTCATATCCTGCCAGTTTTGGGCAAATAGTTTCAATGTCTCGTGTAGTGTGAAATACTAATATTCTTTCTCTTTAAATTTTAAGTGTTATAAATAAAACATTCATGATATCAAAACGTTTCACGTATCTCCTCCCGTGATTTACGTTTCACGCATTGAGAGTGCAACTTAAGTTTGATAAAGATGGGACATTAGTGCTCATTTCTCAAAGCACAAGGGGCAGCAGAAGCCATTCGTCCATTTTCCAATGAATGAAGGTACATGAATTTTTTAAAGGAAAAAGTGATGAAAACAATCTAAAGTATTACCGGTTGGCCAAAATAATTCTACCTATAGGTTATTTCAAAATGAACTCAATTATTGCACTAGCTTTTTTAAAATAACTTGTTATATATGGTGTGTGAGAAAAAACTTGTAGGCACTAGTTTCCATTATTTAACATTTCTGTACTAATAAATTGTTTTCTTTTAAGTTTAGAATGTATATATGGTAAACAATTAGAAAAATAAATTTGATGGTGATCGTGCTGTGTCTAGTGATATTGCTTGCTTTTATCTTGAGCCATATTTCCTTTGCTATGATTTGCTCGAAAATTAAGTTTAGAGGAGAAAAAAGAAGAAGTGACAAGAGTTTTGATGTTTGGTTATCATTGAAAAGAAGAAAAATTGGGAGGAAAATAAAAGGTAAAATGAAAATCAATTAGAAAAATGTAATTTTCCTTGCATTTCTGAGATGGAGAAAAAAGAGATGCAACGAACTTGTCTAAGACAGAACAGCAAAAACTGAAAGAGAAATAATGCATATGCAGTGGCAAAGGCTTAATAATATATCATAGCTAAGCCAGTGGTCACATTCCTCACTCCTAAGGCAAGGCAACAACAGAAGTTGGAGAAGCGCCGTATCGGTTGATGATCCGGGCAGCTTGCAGAACCAATTCTTGCTCCGTCCAAACCCTCTCCTCCGTGCTCTGGGGATCCATCGATCGAGTGAATTATATATTGCC
>OOIL02005377.1:1501222-1523924 GCA_900332095.2 Cuscuta campestris
GAACAAGTCACATTTTTATACTTCATTACTAACAAGCTGGCCGGGAATATCTACACAGTTTGTATGTAGTTTTTACATACCATTTGTTTCAGATTGCAGCCGAGAGTGAGCTCTGCGTATCTCGTTCCCAGATTTGACAAGAAACAATAGGGCGCCTCCCTTTCCAAGAACACCTTCTCATTGCATCTCATCATGTACGTTATATCTTGTGATATACGCGGGATCTTCTCCAAGTCATCAATTTTTATTGCAACTTTGGTCACCATCGCCAGCCATTGAGCCCGTGATTTGTTCACAACAACCTATATATATGTATAACTCCAACACCCCTTCCAATCACTAAAACATGCAACCTCTGCCAATATTTCTATTTTTTTTTATTTCTTTTCATAAGCAATAACAAGTCATGGTACCTGGCTAGTGAACAAGGAATTCGGAACAGTTACAGGGAGCATCTCTTCGGTCAACAGAGACGTTGTTGTCATCCCCATTTCTACAACTTGGCCTTCAACATATCCAGCCTGTTTTGTGAGAAGAAGAAGGTGATGAGTTATAGCTCCAGATGAAATCATTGAACCAACCAATCCATAGCTTCTTTCGTTTTGGTCACTATTATATTTACCTCCACAGACACTAAACTCCTAAAACTTCTAGCCTATAAGACTGTAAATGGTGATTATAAGAAGTTTAGAGGGTTATCGGCATTTAATGGGGCACGAATTTGTAGCATACTCGTATCATTTCTCCAACAGAAAAAGGCCTTGAAAACTGTAACGAAAGCCCACTTAAAACATTTCCAATGACGTCTCGCGCAGCAATAGCAATAGCAACTCCTGCATACCAATTACAAAATAAATGCCAGAAAAGATTTTACAATGTTATATCAATGAAATGAAAGTTTTTTCCAAAAGGAATCATTATGAAATGAAGCTGCTCACCTCCTATGCCCCCCACAGTGAGAATTGATTGCACAGGCACCCCACATGCCTCAGCTAACCCCATCAATCCAATGGCAAATAAACCAACAGAAGACACTTTCTCCAGTGTCAACAACCTGTCTCGATCACCCGCCTCAAAGGTCTTCCCTGCTAAGGTTCTGCTGATCGCATTTGTCTTCCACCTCTGTAGAAACCAAACAGATGAGAGAATAGTGGCACTCCTCCAAGCTGGCAAAATGAAATGTGATGCAACGCTGGTTGGCGCCACCATAGCCCCACTGCATGAAAAGATTCGAAATAACTAACCACACGTTTTGCACAAATACATAACAGGGACTTAAACTGGGAAAAAATAATATCACGGGCATATAGAGATATTACTAACATTTGGGTAAAGGCCATAAAAGTGATGAGATACCGAACGGGATCCTCCAGAGCACCCCAGATGCTTTTTTCATAAGGTACGGGCTTCAATATTGAGCGGTCAGATAACAAACCAGCAGGCCATTCCTTTGACATCTTATGAAACCTCCTCAGAAACCTTGGCATCACTAACCAGGCCAGTAAAGTACAGAGCAAAGTGCCACTAACAGGAGCAACGACATGTATCAGGTACGGATTTGCATCAAGAATTTGCTGAACTTGAGGTGTTATGTCACTCGAACCGTCTATCACCTTCTCACCTGTGGAACTCACACCATTCCCAAGACTTTGGAGGGCTTCTTTTGCCTTCAAACCCCACTCACCCATGTCAGACCCACCAGTACCACCTACAGACGTTGAATACAAACGACCACTCCATAAAGGGCCACTGCTCGAGAATAGAGAAACAGCTCTTGAAGGATAGACGAAACAGAAAAAAGAAGAAGACAGAAGAGCCATATTGCACAAGCTAGCAAACGAATACAAAACCAGAAATTTCCCAAGTAAATTTTGCATACAAGATGGATAAACGAAAACAATGGAGTTCTGGGGTAGAAAGTAACGAACTTGGAGAGAGCAGAACATCAGCGCGCTTGATGGGCAGTGAATATTGAATATATACAGAGTATATATTAGGATGTGGTGACTTGATGAGAAAGAAAGAAAGAAAGAAAGCGACACTCTTTCTGTATTTTTCGTACGCCGTATAAAAAAGAGAACAAGTTGGGAATAATGTGAAAGAATTTTAGAATGTGGAGAATCCGTATTAACGGCCTTACACCACAAATTATATCCCATTTGTACATCGTAGTTATACACAAACATTTTGATAGTTTACACTGACACAAGTGTTTGTGCTTTAACAAAAATTTACACGGACACAAAATGTTGGTGCATTAACAAAAATTAGTTTTACACCAATACAAAGTGTCGGTGCAGATCTACGGGGTACAAAGTGGAGTACAAAAGTTGGGGTACAAATAACTTTATCCATTATTTTTCTGTCCAATTTGGACAAATTTTGGGAAGTTAGATGCGACTCCTATTTTTTTTTCTCCTTTTTTTGAAGGTCATACTCTTCTTTCTGGAGATTTATATAAGAAATCACCTTAAATACAGATAAATAGTGAGAAATTGTGAAAATAGAAGTTTCAATGTTTTTATTTTCTAAATATGACTTCGCATTGTGGTAATGTGGTATTGTACATGTGCATATTACTATACTTTGTGGTATTGTACACGGTCCTAATTGATAATATGAATGTATTTTAACTCCTATTTCGGGAATAAAAATATGGAACTCCTATATTGATATATTTTCAATATTTTACTCATACTTTACTTTTTTCCCCCAAAAAATATAGTATGTGCCTTAAGAAAATCAAATTAATGCCCAATTTAGCATCCCCGAGATGGGACTCACTAATTAATTGAAATTCATGCCCACTTTAGCATCCCTGACTATCAGTCGTCAATAGCATCAAAACAGCATTTAAACTTGTACTTATTTTCCAAACAAAATTTTTTCTAAATTAGTCAATTTTTTGAAATAAAATGTTATAAAAAAATAGTCTCCCGACTACGCTCAAACACTGTGAATCAATTAAAAAGAAAGACTCCTACTTCGATTTTTCATATAGAGTATTAAATATGTTTTTACATCGAAAATAGACTAATTTGAAAAAACATCAAAATTATATGTGATTAATTTGGAAAACTAATATAAGTTTGAATGTCGTTTTGACATTGTTTTGACGACAGTTAGTCTAAGGGACTAAAATGAGCATTATTTTCAATTAGCGAGTATCATCTCGATAATTAGTCCATCTTGTTAACTAATTTGAGAAAAAAATAGTTATTGAGTACCATTTTGAGAAAACATAGGGACGAACTGTGATAGTAGCTAATAGCCTAATACTCAGCAAAAAAAGATTAAACCTCGATCCCTAAAGTCCTCTAGTACCCACACCAAGAGTGGACTAGTGGAGAGTTTGTTGGGTTTGTGGAGGCTTGGGCTTGACTTGTCCGTTGGCCCGGCCCATGTTTTGTAACCCTAGGTTTTTCCTCCTATATATTAGCCCTTGTACTTGTAAGTCTGGTGAGACACGACAAGTGAAATAGAAATCCTCCCGTTGCAGACGTGGATTAGGAAAACCGAACCACGTTAAATTCTTGTGTGTCGCTTGTGTTCCGTTTCTCTCGTTTCTCGCAGATTATTTGTGTGTGTTGTGTGTTTAGTGGAAGGTTGTAAAGGAAAATCTTGTTATGGCCCGCGGAAGGAAGAGTGGTTCGTTGTATATGGTCGAGTTACCATCTAAGGGAGTGACCGTCCCAATTCAGAAGAGAAACAAAGTCCGGTTCACAGAGTCTCGTGGGCAGAATAAGGTTGTCTATGCAAGAGAGAAACCTAGAGCCATAGGTCAGACTCAAGATGAACGAGCAAGGAAAGGTTCAAGAAGGCCAGTCAGAGGTATTTGTGGCAGTGGGAGCTCAAGAGGCGCTTCAGCCAAGTTTTCTAGAAGACAGTGGGTCATGAGAACCAGTATTCCAGCTGTTGGAACATCTTCAGAAAATTTCTTGTTCAGTATGGAGAGTGTTTGTTCTCAGGATGTTCCAGGATCCGGCAATGTGCATCTGCAGTGGGAGCCGGTAGGGACCGAGGACGAGTCAGGGGCAGATTTATCCGTGACTGATGGGTTGGAGCTTGGGAGAGCTTCAACGGGCCTTTCAGTTGTCTGATGATAGGGCCGCTGCAACAGGAGAGCTGAGGAAGATTACTCGATGTACAAGCAATCGTGGTGGATGGCACTTGATGACTATCAAACCTCCAAGTGGGAGAATGTTGGGTTTGTGGAGGCTTGGGCTTGACTTGTCCGTTGGCCCAGCCCATGTTTTGTAACCCTAGGTTTTTCCTCCTATATATTAGCTTTTGTACTTTTAATTCTGGTGAGACACGACAAGTGAAATAGAAATCCTCCTGTTGCAATCGTGGATTAGGGAAACCGAACTACGTTAAATTCTTGTGTGTCATCCGTGTTCCGTTTCTCTCGTTTCTCGCAGACATTTGTGTGTGTTGTGTGTTTATTTCCCAACAGAGTTAAGTTGAATTATAATCTCCATCTAGTCAAAAAAGGGTGAGATTTGTCTCAAACACGAGTTAACTCTTTGTGATAATATCCTATCAATTAGCTGAGCTACGGCCTCAGACAAAATTATAGAGGATAAATTTTTTGTACTAGGTGGCCCACTGTATTGCCCCACAACCACATGAAACCCAACGTTTGACTTAGACTTACAAATTAGTTTACACCGCTTGTCCCTATTAGTATCACCTGATTCGACTTGGGCTGTGATTTTTTTAGAGCTAAATTCAAGTTAAATCCAAATTGTTACTCTACATTCGAGCTAAATTCAAAATAATCCAGTTATTCACTTGAGTGTGACTTTAAAATATATCTCTCATTGGAAAATTGGAAATAATATATTTGGTTTATAAGTTCTTGAATTAAACTAGTTAATCGATTAAATTTAATCATTTAATTTCGTTCAATTCAAGCATCTTATGAACGAGTCCAATAACCCTTACCTCATAAAAACGAATACATATCAATTTTCCCCCCTCCTTTTTTCATTTTTTTTAAAATTTAGGTCCTATTTTTTGTCATAAGACATGGGTACACATATTTTGGAGACCAAGAATGATGAATAAATAAATTGTTGATTGATGAATGTAACTCTCTTCGTTTTAAATTAAATTGTCTATTTATTATTCACGGGATCAAATTTCATCCACTTTCTTTTCTTATTTTCGTTATTCATTTGATAAAAATTTATAATCATGTTACTCCTATTTTCCTAAATCTTTTGATGTAGCTTTTTAATAGGTAAAATTTTTTTTTTAGTTTCGCACCGATTTCCTAATGAAATGCATTGAAACTAACTTCAGTCAAATATCATAGATCAAAACAGACACTTTAAATTGGGGCCGAGGGATACGATCGAAGATATTTAGTTGATGGGCCTAAAATAGTCCAAATATTACATGATGGCACAATCATGCATGTTCTTAAGCTAAATGATTCAAATAATTGCAATTAGGAGCCTAATTTGGGGGTGAGAAGTTGCTTGAACAAAGCCAACTTTGGTACATTCCAGTGCTCCACATGCCTCCATACTTTGCCCGACTCCGCGCTCAAGTAATACTCCGTATAACCACTAGCTGCGCCCAATCATATATATATATATATATATATATATATATATATATATATATATATATATATATATATATATATATATATATATATATATATAAAATAAAATGTTAACAAGTATCCAACATAAAAAAGTTTAAGATAAAAGTAAAAAGTATATAAACTGAACTACGTAATTGATTAAATACAATCTTTTAGTGCTGTTTTATTATATACGTAACTGAAATTGAATTGGTAGTTGAAATTCTATGTAATTGATTTGGATGGAATTGAATTCTCCAATTCTAATTCATTATTGTCTCCAATTCCAATTTTATAGTTTGAATTTTGTGTATCAAACAAAGCCTTAATCAATTCAGCTCAAGTGTTTTATCAGCCAGTGCTGTAATCCCAATCTCATACTAAATTTTACTCCCTATCATATAATAGAGATTGGAGAGTAGTAATTTACAAATTAGAATCCAGGTCCATCCAATATAAAGAAGTACAATAAACTGTGTGAAGAAAATATATAGAGGCAAAAAGAAACCTGAAAGTGTGGGTTTCCATGGGAAAGCCAAAATACATCTGAAACGCCAGTGCCCAATCGCCTTTTCCTGTGTGAGTTAGTTAGAGGCTTTAATGGAGCTTCATGAGTTAGGTATATATTATACATTCCTTCTTGAACTGATAATGGCTAATATTTGTTTATGTAGATGTTAGAGTGCATCCCACATCGAAAGTCCAAGAGTAAAATAATTGGTATATAAGCTTTAGAGTTGAACTAACTAATCGATTGAATTCAATCTTTTAATGTGGTTCAACCCAAGTGTCTTATTGCCCAATCCAGTTGTCCATACCCATCCTAAATTCTATCATGGTATCAGAGCAGGTTTTGGCCCACCTCGTTTGTCAAGGTGTCCGTCTAGACGTTCATTCCTAGCGGCCCGTTTGTCTTTAGCCCAGTTGTCCGTATGGNTGTTAGAGTGCATCCCACATCGAAAGTCCAAGAGTAAAATAATTGGTATATAAGCTTTAGAGTTGAACTAACTAATCGATTGAATTCAATCTTTTAATGTGGTTCAACCCAAGTGTCTTATTGCCCAATCCAGTTGTCCATACCCATCCTAAATTCTATCATGGTATCAGAGCAGGTTTTGGCCCACCTCGTTTGTCAAGGTGTCCGTCTAGACGTTCATTCCTAGCGGCCCGTTTGTCTTTAGCCCAGTTGTCCGTATGGAGTATGTATCCAACGGCCTGTGGCCCGTTTAACACGATTGCTTGTCTGGAAGTTCATACCCAGCGGCTCGTGGTCCTTTAGGTGTTGACGCTCAAAAAAAATCAAGGGAATGGGAGTTCATTTGCAAGTGGTCAACCGGTTAGATTCAAAATGGCCCGGTTGTCCACTTGAGGGGGAGTGTTAGAGTGCATCCCACATCGAAAGTCCAAGAGTAAAATAATTGGTATATAAGCTTTAGAGTTGAACTAACTAATCGATTGAATTCNTGTATCCAACGGCCTGTGGCCCGTTTAACACGATTGCTTGTCTGGAAGTTCATACCCAGCGGCTCGTGGTCCTTTAGGTGTTGACGCTCAAAAAAAATCAAGGGAATGGGAGTTCATTTGCAAGTGGTCAACCGGTTAGATTCAAAATGGCCCGGTTGTCCACTTGAGGGGGAGTGTTAGAGTGCATCCCACATCGAAAGTCCAAGAGTAAAATAATTGGTATATAAGCTCTAGAGTTGAACTAACTAATCGATTGAATTCAATCTTTTAATGTGGTTCAACCCAAGTGTCTTATTGCCCAATCCAGTTGTCCATACCCATCTTAAATTCTATCAGTAGATGAATTAAGCAGCATGTTTAATCACATCACAGGAAAAACAGTAGTATCATATATACCTCAAAATCCTCCCACTTGACAAGTTTGAGGTTTGATTTCTGGACGAGGTGCCCGAAATTGGTGCAGTTCCTCTTGAACCTGCGCAGCCCTTTGAAGGAACCCCCTGCTGGGTCTGCAAATTCACAATCCTCTTCATACACACCCATCGTCACCTTCCCTGAACTTACAAAAAAGTATTTTGTAGGGTGCCCGAAAAATTAGGACGAAAGTGTTTTCAGGGATGGAGAGAGTACTGAAGTTGAGATCGAGCAGAACCCGTGACAAAGTATGATCTCAAGAAGTCGTCTTTGATGGCAGCCACGACAACGGATCGTTCAACCGCTCCAGACTCATCACAGACCATCTCCGTATTTCCTTCTCCGCCTTCGGTTTCCCTATCAGCCGCCGGAGATTGGAGGAGAGAAGCAGCAACTCCCAGAAGCTCAGAGCCATACCAAGCCACCTTCAGCACCACATTTCCAGGCATGCCGCCGCTGCCCGAATCATTTCTTGCCTCCTTCCCCTTATTATTGTTACATCGCACGGTGCCTGCTCTTTTGCAGCAATGAAACCGTCCTCGTCGGAAAACGGCACAATGGTTGCCCGGACGGAGGAGGTTGATGGTGATGAAAGGAAAAGAGGAAAGTGTTGTCATCACACAACAAAGAGAGAGAGAGAGAGAAGGAAAGAGTTGAAGAAATATCTCAGTACTGAATTACTGATAGTACAACAAGTAACGGTAGCCACAAGTTTAATTAATTAATACAGCCTTTCTAAGAGCACAGAGTAAAAGACCATTTTAGCCTTCATGTAAAGAGATACAAACAAACATTATAAGTTCTTCCCATTTCAAAAAACACACAGAAAATTACAGTCTTTCTTATAGATAGGATGCTGAAGAATTCAAAACAACCTCCTGGAAGAATCCAGAAGTGAAAATCAAGTTTCATCATAAGCTGGTGCAACAGGTGCTGTGTTTATCATTAGCATATCATTTCAATGGCACCGGGTAATATGTGAAGCTAGCTTCCTGGGTAGGAACCCCAAAAACTCCCCATCACACTCGACATAAATACACCCGCTGCTGCTACCCGCCTCCTCAACTTCGATTGAACGAGCACTGAGGAAATCGAGACCAAAAGCTTAACAATGGAAGACTGAAATAACGGGGAACAACGTAACTTTTATAAACAGCACTCTTTCAACCCGGAGTTCGATAGCATCATGAGGACCATTTTTCCTGATTAAGCAAACATATTGCATTATAGCAGAACTTTCAAATCAATATCTTAACCCCAAATCAGGCGCAATGCCCACACGCACTGAAACAACAGAGTAAAAGTAGTTCCAACTGACCACCCTAATGTTCTGGCGAAGTCTGACCCAGTTCCTAAAGGAATGAGCTGCATATAAAAAACAAGCACTAATAATATCGCTCCCAAAATCACACAAGATTTGCTTGTTGACTATAGTTACATACCGGATTAATTTCACAGTAATAAGTAATATCGCTCCTAAAGCAAATGCACATTTTACTTATTAGTAGTACTATGTAATGCTCCTAATAACTCACACCGAGAGCAGTTGAGTGTGTAGAGTCCGGATCACGATTGGAAACAGGTTTACCACCACAGAAGAAGCCATTAACAACCTGCAATGGCTGTTAGTTTAGCTTCAGACTGTTGTGTTTCAGTGTCGTATGTGAATGACGTAATGATGTATAAGCGTGAGGTGTGAATCAAACAATTAAGAATAGACTCTTAATCCTTTTTTTCAGTACACTCGACCTCGTGTAGCGTTCCATCACCACCAACACAGCAATCACCGCATCAGCTCCCTCACGTATAGCCTGTCAATAATTATTCTTAGCTTATTGGCGCACGCTTCACATTGTCCTTCATAGTAAGAAAACTAGTTGAGTTCAATATGTGCGGATATTAAGAAGAAGCATGCCTCCCTTGTTATGTCGGTGGCATGATGGGGGGCGTGACGTGAAAGACTCGCATATCTGGAAACAACATATATAGAGGCAAAGTTCACGTAGGTCAGCCAAATAATTGCAAATAACCACGGTCAGGAAACAAAGGTAAACGTAATTGAATGTTAAATTTGATTAAGCCTACATTTTCTGCCCTTCCAAATTTAACTTCGATTTTACCCTCTATACCCGTTTCCATAGCATTTTCTGAGTTTCAAACTGACCCTAGAACAAGAAGAGTGAGCAGAAATGCTCAGTCTTGGTCACAAACAACTCCTTCGAAGCAAGAAACTCGAATGAAAAACTAGATCACTAGCTAGCTGAACCCGTGGAACAGTATAAAACCAGATGATGATTTAATTTAAAAACGGAAAAACATAAAGGCATTAATTAACTAAATGGAAGTCACGTACGTGATAGTTGTTGTTAGAGAGTGTAGACCTGAGATGAGGTAGCAGCGACTTCCATTGCTCGCCAGTCTTTCCATTAGCTCCTGCTTAATGAATCCAAATCAGCAGAAAAGAATTGAAGAAACAATTAGCACCTAATTACGAAATCGTGATGCGTTTCATCAGAAAGTTCAATTTGATTTCACAAGCGAAGAAGAAGAAAGAAAACATTAAAGAAAAAGAAGAAGCAAAAGAGCATGCACCTAGGGGATTGACAACGAAGACTAGGTCGCTCCGCTTTGATCATCGGTGGTTTCGCCGCCCCCATCGGCACAAACATGTACTACTACTAGTAGTAGTGATATCCGGTGATGAAGTACGTACCACCATTAACATATAGTAGTCATCATCTTTTCATGTGTTCGTCGGCAAACTTTATTTAATTTCGTGAGACTTTTTGCAGGGCTAATGCTATACATATATATAGGCTATAGGAGTATTATTGATAGGAAATGTGAATCCTCCTCATTAAATTCCTCACATGAAGATGCTTTATCATCATCATCATCATGTCTGTCGCGGGTTGCCATGTTGACTAAGTTAGTTAACTTCCCATCCTAAAATTCGCGCATAGTATTGAAAATCACACCTAGTTTTGGCGCACTTTCATTTCATTTCCATTCTGTTAACTCTTTCACTTCAATTAAATTATTCCATGTCCCAAAACAGATTAAATAAAGGATTGTGCGTGTCCAATCTCGTCTGCCCACAAATTCGCCATAACATCCGCATCTTCGCAACATGCAATCGCTGAATGCATGCGGATTTTCTTGATCGTTCATCCTAGTCAAAATCTTCTTATCCCACAGAATCCTTGGAGCCAACCTCCACTTGGCCAAGTCGCTCGTACACGATGCTCAACATCCCCATCCAACTCACCATTTACTTGAACCGTCGAGCCAAGATACCAAAACCAGTCAGCCTTTGACACTGGATGAGAATCAATCCTAACTTTCACTCTTGACTCTTTCTCCTGGCCACTGAAACGACATTTCATGTATTCAGTCTTAATCGTCCCTACTCTCGTGGGATCCAACTGGGTTGTAGTTGTTGATTTGTCGGCAGCAATGGAGGTAGACTTGGTGGTGTCGCCAATAAAGACATGGGAACTTACGAGCACTGACAGTAACCGAGATTCTAGCAAGAATCGCATCGATAGCAGGGCCAACTGTGCGGCACGACAGGGTCACAACGACAACATGTTGAAGTAGTAGTTTTTTAGGGATGTATTTATCTTTTGTATTTTAATTTGTAATATATTTTAATTAAATTTTTAAATAAAAGGAATATGAGTCCTATTTTAAACAAAAAGAACATAGGATTCTATTTTGGTCTTCCTATGTTTTTTAATCATATTTTCATTTTTTTTTCTCCCCAAAAAGGTTACCAGAATGCTAGAATAGTAAAGAATATAATCTATTTTGGGACAGGGAGTACATTCAATTCAATATAAATAACAATTCCAGAAGAAATTTACTAAAAGATGAAAAATACATCGTATGTCAAAATTGTACCCCTAGCATTACTCTTCTGGCAAAACAACATCAAGTTTCATCATAAGCTGGTGCAGCATGCGCTGACTGCTGTATTCATCATCATTAGCATATCATTTCAATGGCACCCGGTAATATGTGAAGCTTCCTGGGTAGGAACCCCAAAAACTCCCCATCAGACTGAACATAAATACTCCTGCCGCTGCTACCCACCTCCTCAACTTCGATTGAACGAGCACTGAAGAAATCAAGACCAAAAGCTTAACAATTGAAGACTGAAATAACGGGGAACCACTTTTATAAACAGCACTCTTTCTTTTTTTGTGGCAGAAAGATACCTTCTTGAATTAACATTTTTGACGGAGAGATGTGTTCCATTGTACAGCTTATGTAGATTAAGGATGAAATCATACCACTTGAAATTCTGAAGAGTAACAACCTGCGCGCATTGAAGGATGTAGTTTTCAGTTAAGAGAATGAATGCCCTATGTGGGTAGTGACCTGTTCACAATCACTTTGGCTACAAAACAACAGCTATCCCACACCTCGAAGTTACCACTTGTTGGGTTAGCATTGGGTGTGATTTTCATTCCCCCGCCAAAGTATTTTGCATTCCCTATGCATAAAGCAGTTACTTGTGGATATACTTCCCACTCACCATCATCAACCTGCGTAAAGTTTTGCCCTTCTCGATAAGTAAAGAAAGGTATGACCCTCGTGAAGGGTTTTCTTCTTTGTACGGAGTAAATAGAACTTTGAAGTATTTGCAAGGGAAATGCAGAGGAAAGATAATAATCATATAAGCAAACACAAGAAAAAATTATGTTTAAAAAAACCTTGATCCTAAGATCCTGGTTGTGGTGTCCAAAAAAAGCCTGCAAAGCACCAATTACATAGCACAAATTTCCAAATTTCTTGTACTTTGATGCATGATAACCAGCCTTTGCACTTCTGCAGCGTTTCATGGAAGTTTGAGAGTGTGTTAAATGGCAAAGCACGCCAAGTAGAAGCATAGTTTTACTACTTAATCACACAATTTTCCTTACAAATGTATATCAGCAACATTGATGAAGTAATGTGGTTCTCCACTCTCTCCGCTTATAGATCCAATGTCAACCCTAGATTTTGTCCCTAGAGAGCGCCGCTGTTAGAATGGTTGTAGGAACGATGAAGTCCAACGTGGGAAACAAATGGTCTAGAGAAATGAGGATTTGAGAGTACCTACAAGGATGCGCTCGATAGCATCATGAGGATCATTTTTCCTGATTAAACAAACATGCATGAAAGTAGATATTTCAAATCAATACCTTAATCCCAAATCAAGTAGAATGCCCACACGCACTCAAATAACAGAGTAAAAGTAGTTCCAACTGACCATCCTAATGTTCTGGCGAAGTCTGATCCAGTTCCTAAAGGAATGAGCTGCAGATAACAAATAATCACTAATATCTCTCACTAAACTATACAAGCTTTTCTTATTGACTAATGTAACATGCCGGCTGAATTTCACAGTAGTAAGTAATATAGCTCCTAAAGCAAATACATATTTTACTTAGTAGTAATATATAATGCTCTTAGTAACTCACACCGAGAGCAGTTGAGTATGTAGACTCTGGATCATGACTGGAAACAGGTTTACCACCACAGAAGAAGCCATTAACAACCTGCAATGGTTCAATTAGCTTTAGACTGTGGTATTTCACTGTCGTATGTGAAAAACGTAATGATCTTTAAGTGTGTAAATCAAACAAGAATAAACTCTTAATCCTTCCATACACTCCACCTCGTGTAGTGTTCCATCACCACCAACAGCAATCACCGCATCAGCTCCCTCATGTATGGCCTGTCAATATTTTTCTTATAGACACTTCACAATATCCTACAACTCTTTCCGACAGAATGTATTCATCCAGTATTCCATTGTGGGTTGTCCCAATGTATTTGCCCACTTTCCATTAAAGGTTGTGTAATTATTGTCACATTGACTCTTTTTCCCTCAACTTAACACCACTTTTAGAGGCCCCTTCATAAAGCAAAGGCAATTATGTGACATAGTCACTTTCATCTTTTACTCACTTTTTCTTGGTCCATGTGGTGTAGATGAAGTGGACAAACACATCGGGACAGAGGGAGTAATAACTACTTAAGCTTAATATTTAGGTATTGAGAAACTTACCTCCCTTGTTATGTCAATGGCGTGATGGGGGCCTGATGTCAAAGACTCGCATATCTAGAAATCACATAGACGAAAAGTAACTACAATGTCCCCAATAGGGTAAAAGAAACACAATAAGCATATGAAATGACCCTTGGATTCAGCTCCCTAGTCCTAGAGATGATAAAAAACTCAATCGAGACAACTTTTGAAATTATAGGGGGGTATTGAACTATTGACTGGCACAAGATGAGTTCATTCCATAAAAAATTAAAAACTTTCCTATGACCATTTGTAGTTTACCCAACAGCCTTTGCTTAAAAGTCCAAACTGACCCTAGAAGAGTACGCAGGAATGCTCAGTCATGCTCACAAACAGCTCTATGAAAGCAGCAATATGGATAAAAAATTAGATCACTAGCTGAACCATTATATCAGTACAACACTATAAAATCAGATGAAATATTAAAAAGAGAAACCTAATGGAACTCACGTTATAGTTGTTAGAGAGTGTAGACCTGAGGTGAGGTAGCAGCGACTTCCATTGCTCGCCAGTCTTTCCATTAGCTCCTGCTTAATGAATCCAAATCATCAGCAGAAAAGAATTGAAGAAACAATTAGAACTTACGAAATCATGATGCTTTTCATCAGAAAGTTCAATTTGATTTCACAGATGAAGGAAAGAAAAAAAAAAAGCAGCTCACCTCGAGGATTGACAACGAAGACGAGGTCGCGGCGGCGGCGGCGATGAGATTCAGACGCACCGGGAAAAGTGAGGCCGGAAGGGAGAGGATGCTCAGCTTTGATCATCGGAGGTTTCGCCATCATCACTACTAGTGCTATCCGGTGATGAAGGACCATTACCGACCTCGCAATTCACACAGCTTTTCATGTGTTTTTTCACTTTGTCGGCTCTACAAAATAATCCGTACAAAATCAGTCTGGATTACTCCCTCTATCCAACTTATTACTATTAGACTTTGCTTTATAAATGAATGGGATCTGATTAGAGATTTATTAGATCTAATTTGCTCTAATCCAATCAGATAAGACCCTTAGATTTTACATTTTCTAGTTTTGTGTGTCATTCTTTATTTTTCTCCTTCACTTTTTTTAGTCTTATTGAATGGAGTTACACCCACAAATTTATTTAAGTCACGGTATAATATTAGATCAATTTTTTTAAAAGCATTCTCATATTCTTAATGTATAAGAAGCTACCACATTAAACAAAACACCTACATTGTCATTATCAAGAAGTGATTCAATCTTACAACTTCTTAGATCATATTTTTCTCAACTTTTTATTGGAATCAAACTAGATCATATCAGACCATTAAATATCACTATATTCAGATTAGATCAAAACTTATTCCACTCAGATCAGATGAAAAGAACATGACCCTAATATTCTTCCTTCAAGATCATTTGAAGTGTAAAGTTTTACACTAGTTGGCCATTGCATACCACAACCACTTTTTATTTTTTGGTCACATAAAAGCTAATCTGTTTTCTACTTAAACATAGTAAAATCTTCTCGAAAAAATATATTTAATTATTTATGGGTAGTAACTACTTCGTAAAATTTGTGATACGCTTCAAGATTTTTATAGAATCAAAATGTCTTTTAAGCTATTGGTAAAGTAATTTTAAAAAAAGGAAAAATTGTCCTAATTAATCTCACCTTTTTACTTTTTTCAAAAATGATCTCAATGTCACTGAAAATAGTCTCACTTTTCTGCATGTGTGCGGATTTCAGGTCGTCGTAAAGAAGCTAACGACCACTTAACAAAATTTTTGGAAGATGTCTATTTTTTGCAAATAAATGAAAGGTGAATTATTTTAGGTAAGTTTACTTTTTCCTTTTTTTAATTTTAAACATTAAATTAGTGTTTTTAAAAATATAACAGTACACTCTTATAGATTCTTGTCTCAATTTTTTTTAAAACGTAACGATTTACATTTTTATAGTTTGTTGGGGAAATATAATATTGAATTTATCAAAAAAATAATTCAGAGTATCGCTCGAGAAAGAAAATTGCAATATAAAAAAGTTGTAATGAGTCATAAAAATAATTAGTGTCGTTTTGGGAAAAAAATAATTTGTCATTTTCACAACTTTTGAATTGTGATTTGGGTAAAAAAATTGTACTAAATTATCGAAAAAAAGTCACAAGTTTTGTAGTGCCATTTTAGAAGAATTAATACGGGTAATACAAGATTATCGTTAAGCATTTTGAAATGTTGTTAATGAAAAAAATCGCAATACAACAAAAAATGTAGTGAGTTAAAAAATAAAAGTTCTATTACAAAGTAATATTAGTGATATTTTCACAACTTGTTATGTTGTTTCAAAAAAAAGTATACAAAATTATCCAAGAATATTCACATGTTTTGTAGTGCCATTTTTTTAAAAAATAATACTCCCTCTGTCTTAAAATGATCTTCCAAGTTCGATTTATAAGGTTTGACTGAAACTATTTTCAATTCAATTTATTTGAATATAAGTGTAGAATTAAAAAATAAAAATTATACTCCATATATTTTAAAACTAGATGATAGTTCTACAAAACACGAAGTGACATGTCTATATTATTTTATCAAATACAGAGTAACTAACAACAATATGTAAACAAAATGATTAAAATTTGACAATGTGAATAGTGACTTGGAAGATTATTTTAGGATAAAAAGAGCAATAGTATAATATCAAAAAACAATTTGAAATGCCGCTCAAAAAAATAATTTGAACTTGCAAAACAATGTGGTGACTTATAAAGTAAATAGATTAGTTCCATTGTATAGAATAACTTATTGTGCAATTTCACAACTTTTGAAATATTATTTTTAGAACTCCAAAAGGTGAGATTATTTGAGATAATTATCCCTTAAAAATACAATAAACAGAACTTAAATTCTCACTAAAAAGTCTATGTTGATTGATTACATTTAGTTAACAATTCAGCAGAATTACTGCATCAGTGGAATACAGTGAAATCTCAAAGTTCAACATCACAAGTACAGTCAGAGCATCAAATGATTTTACTTTCCCCTCAAACAAAGAAAACAACTTATATATAGTCTTATACTCTTATTATTATTATTATTATTCAATCAGACTGTATATTTCAAGAAAATGAAGAAACCTCCACTTCTGAAACACTACAACACTGGAGTGTTGAATACTTTGAGAGGTGGCATTCGTTTCTCATTCATTCGGAGTTGCATCATCCGATGATGGCGGGTTGCTTCCATCTACACATGATAAAAGAACAACGAAAGATGAGGCAGTGGACTTTACAAATGAAGAGAGGGGGAAAGTGAACTACGCAACAAAAAGATAGTGAAGAGTAACAATGGGAAAGACATGGTTGTTCTTCCAGAAGTGTGGCTGAACATGGTATGGTCCTTTGCTATTGTGACACGTTTAATGGTACGTACCTTCACCTCCTGCTGGGGCACAAGGGGATTTCCGATATCGTGTTTGCTGCTGTGTTGGCTACAACACAAAAATCAAGAAACTAAAATAAAATTTCGCATTAAAAAAAGTCATATTAAGCTGATGAAATGCAAATGTTGCAAAGGCTGGGTTGAGGAAATGTCCAGATGCAAAAATGGTGTAAACTACTACAAATTATTTGTTTGTTACGTAACCCGTTCTTTCAAGGAAATGGCAAAAATGAATCTGATCACCCAAAAAACAAGGGAAGTTCAAACCAAACTCTAATATTTGTGGGTTCAATCCAACTTGCCCTCTTCAATCCTAACTCATCCACCAATTTAACCGAATATCTAGTATCTCCCTCCGACGCACATATTTGAAGGAGAAATATTTTTTTAAGAAAAGAATACAGAGTCCATAACTCCATATTAGAAATAACACTTAAGGGAAGTACTTAATGAAAAGTAATACTCCCTCTGTCCCATAAGAGTTTTGTTTATTGTATGTACAGCTTTAATTTTATTAAGGTACACCCATTTGCAAAAATAATCAAATACACCTATTTTAAAATTTTATCGACTTTACTAAATTTAACACACTCAACTTGTTTGGGATTAAAACATAAAATATACTACCAGTGTCCAATATCTTCTCAGCTGCTTTTTTTAGGCGACCCAAAATTATTTTTTCAGTTTTTCTTTAATGGGACATGAATATTAAGCAAACAAGCTGTAAAGTAATATGTTACCTGCAACTTTGGTCGAAGTGCTTCCAATGGACCTTTGGGCTTCCCTGCACCTTGCTATGAACATATTTCTAAATGTTAGCTACTGTAATAGCGAATTGCATTACTTTCAGGTAACAACAATTAAATGGAAAGCAGTGACAATACTACCTTTCCAAGAGCCCAATCAGCAGAATCAAAATATGCACGTTCATGGTCCTGACAATAACACATAGCTATGCATAAGAAATAAAATTGGGAACATACAGCGCCTCATGCTCTTGGTATGTAAACCAACACCATTTGTAAAAAAAACAAATTTGCAACATAGTTACTTAAAAACTACCTTTGAAATCAATGGTGGTTTCTTGGGCACTATTCCTCCATACTTTTTCTTAATAACAGCTTCTTCCTATAGACAATCAAGGAGGAAAGTGCAAGTCAAAACATGAGTGATACATGAACTATGCTGCATACATTTAAATGCTTGGTGAGAACACAACTTCCTGCTGGGCTGATGCTGTGGGGTTTTCAGTGCTAACAGCTTCATCTGAATGCTCTTTGACCTCCTCCGTGCCTGACATTGTTTCACCTAGCTAGTAATCAATATCTGCAGCAATGTACAACTTATTTACATCTGCTTTAATCGTTAGCTCATACTTGCCAATAACAACAAAAACACGGATCACTGGTTGGAGCAAATGTATCTTAGGAAGTCGCAAAGGAAAATATCTTTTATCATCTGACACAAGTTGCTATTTCATTTCTACGACCATCTCCAACCCATATCACCATTTTTACACCAAAAAAATGTAATTATCATTATCACACCAAATAATATTGGTATGACAAAAACAAACATTATCTCATACTCCATATTTTTATCTCCCCTTAATCCCCTGAAGCATTTTAATATTTAAAAAAAATCAAAGATCAAAATAGCACAATGACTATTATACACCAATTCTGGCATTGTAATTCTCTTTTTGCACTAAGATAGGGAAATGGCGATCAAAATCGTAAAAGGTCTAATATGGATGATAATTTATGTAGTCGTGTTTTATAAATGGATGAATGTGTCTCAAGTATAGAATTCATATCATTTGCCAGTGTTACTGTGATGCAAACTAGTTTGATCTTTAAATATTTTTGCAAGAGGTGCAATATGTAGTAAACGATGTTTGTGCTTGTTTTCTGCAGCTGTATATTAGCCACAACAATTGGTATTGTGTAAGAATTTCTTTTAGTTCGTCAGGTTTGATTTGAACTTAAATTTTCCAGTTTGTCGCATTTGATTGGCCCTTATAGATACAGACACCCACCCCTGAGGAAATCCCGGAGCATGTAAGGCTTTTGGGAACCACTTCTGCAGAACTCTTTTAGTTAAATATAATTCTGAAGTGAGAGCTGTAGCTCTAGTTCTTCAGAAAAAATTATAGCCTGTTGCAGTTAGGCTTCTGGAATCATTTTTATCAGAACTTTTCTAAGTCTTAAGAATTCTAAACTAACAGCTGTAGCCTTAGATCATCACAAGAAAAAGCAGCCTAATGTATCTAGGCTTTTAGAAATTTCTTTTCCTTCTACTTCCAGACCATGTGCATAAAAAGAAACTAACGCCCCAACACATTCTACACTCTTTTTGAATGAATAATACAAGTACCCAAATTAGCTTTGAATCCCAAAACAGACTATGCCATATAGAATCTTCTGCTAACCAAGCAAGGATTCCATGTAAAGAAAAAAGGAATTCAGAAATCATTTATGAGGTAAAAACATACAGTAGTTAGAACAATGAGATCGATTTCAGCAGTAAAGTACAAGGAAAAACCAGATAGCAATTCACACATCACTAAAATCAGTTCGGAAAAAAAACAGATCAATCTGCACCAAGCATATCACTAAAGTTAAGGAAAAAGGAATTCATGAATAGCTTAAACTTTCAGGGCCCGTTTGGTATACAGAATTGGTGGAATTGGAATTAGGATTCCATGTGATATTGTGATTCAATTCCATAGAATTGAATTCACCAATTTCAATTCATTTTTCGCACTATCAATTCCAAATCCACATTATATTTGTGCTACCAAACACCAGAATTGGAATTGAAGTCCTCAATTCCAATTCCATAATTTGAATTCCTTGTACCAAACCGGGCCTCACAAATTTGTGATGGAATTTGAAAGAATAAGAGAACCAGATCGTAAAAAGTCACTCCTTAACAAGGGGATTCAAAATATCTTAAAATAAAAACCTATCGGGCTGTTTGGAAACCTATGGAACTCAATACCCAGTCATCAAAGTCCCAGCTTCATCGACAAAGAGTCAGAGAGAGCCTAGATCTTCCCCACTAAACCTTATGCTCCCAGTAGTGGCACTCTTCCCCGTTCTTGGAGGTCGGATTTCCAACACCTAGGATGAAGGGATTGAACCTGTGGGAACATGTGCTTCTACTGAAATGTTTTCCCAGCGGAGGAGGGGTTTCTCTGGTTGAAGCTGGGGAGATCCGTGTTTTTAGCAAAAAGGTCACCGTTTGTATACACTAGTAATTTATTGAAGCTGAATTCATTTCACGCTAATTCCATTTGATATTCCAATCATTAGATTTCACGCCGAATTCAATTCAGCATCAAACGACCATACACGATTCGTCTAGCCGAGTGAACAAAACGAATAGAATTCAAAGCTTGGCTAATACAAACAAACAAACAATCATGCACAAATTTCAAATTTGATCTGATTCGGGGATCCCGACAAGAATTTAATGCGCCAATGTAACAAGTTTCAGAAAATAGCAAAGAAAGATTGATGGAGAAGACCTCTGAATGTTGTTGGCCGCCGTTGATATTCAGCTTTCCTTTTAGAGTGATCGACCAGAGCGAGACAGAGAGATGATGAAGTGATTGATCAGAAGTGGAGGAGGATGTTTCCAATGGACGAGAGGTCAGGAAACTTTTGGCAAGGATTTGGATTTATTAATAAAATGATTTCTTTGGGACCTTCTAAATTCGAATTAAAATGCTTGCACCAAAAAAATGGTTGGTCAAAGTTATAAAAATATGGAGGGAGATATTGATATAAAAGTGATTTAATTGTTATTTTTTAAAAAAAATAAAATTTCTTTAATTACTATGATAACATACTCCGTAAATTTGTATTTCAAAGTCAAAAGTTAATCCTAGTTAATTGGAAAAAAAAATTTGATAAGTACTCTAGACACAGAAAAATATGTTTAAATTTATGCAGTAGAAATATATTTTCTTCTTCCTACAAAAATGTTATACGTTTGACATAGTACAAAAACTTACTCCCTCTCTCTCCAATTTGATTATAAATTGCAGGTTACGGAGTAAATTTCCTACTTTTTGAAATCATTTTATATACAAATTAGTATATCAATAAGATATAAAAATTAATATTAAAAAACTATGTTAAAAGTTCTACAAAACAAGATGTGACAAGAATATTTTATTTTATCAAATACTTAACGAAATCGCGTAAACAAACAAAAATTAGCGAGAGGAAAGAAAAAAATTGTAATCTATTTAGGGACGGAGGGAGTAAAATATTATTCTCTCAATTTCAATTTAAGTTACTTGTTTACTATTCCATCTGGTCCTAAAAATGTTTTTTGTTTTGACTTTTATGGTAAAAAAAATAATACTCTTTTATCAAAAATTAAACATAATTTAAATAAATAAATCATATAAAAAATTGATATGTCAAAACTATATTCTAAGATGAATCTGATTTTACCAGAATATATAATATAATTATATATACTTTTTTCACAAATCGTGATCAAAGAGTGTAATTGTTTGATAAAAAAGTCAAAACAAAAAAAAAATTAGATTCGGAGGTAATATTTATATTGCCAAATTTATTAATTTTATTTTCTATTTTCATTACTTATTTCTTAAAATAATATAATCAGATCATATCTTATTTCGTAGATCTTTTGATGTAGTTTCTGAATATATAAAATTTATTTTTTAATTCTACCTCAATTTTTCTAATGAGTTGCATTGAAAAAGTTTCAGGCAAACATTATGAATTGAAACAAATAATTTGTAACACCCTAATCCGTCCAGGTCTGCAGCCCCTTTCGGACTAAAGTATTGATTTGGTAATCGTGATAATTTAAAACATTTCAAACATTTTTATTTATAAATAATATTCCATACATAATTGTAGAAAATACGGAGTGTTTAATAATAATGCGGGAGCGACTTTTAAACATGTCTCATAACAACATAATTATTTATTTTGTTCAATGATCCACCACGACTGTCTCGCCCCTTCTGCTGCCAGGAATCAGCCAATCATTCATTCTACCTACCCGCGTGTAGCAAATAAAACACACTACACGCTCAGC
This sequence comes from Cuscuta campestris, assembly GCA_900332095.2. Taxonomy (NCBI): domain Eukaryota; kingdom Viridiplantae; phylum Streptophyta; class Magnoliopsida; order Solanales; family Convolvulaceae; genus Cuscuta; species Cuscuta campestris. The sequence continues at coordinate 1,523,271 of OOIL02005377.1, forward strand.
GGTGAAGCTGAGTAAGCATGTCTAAAGCGTCAAACATCCAAATAAATTGAATCTCAATTCATAATCAACCATTTGATATCATGTACACAATATATGATTCAAACATTCATGATATTCTCAATATTTTATTCCAAGTCATTTGATAATCAATATCTCAACCATGCTCTTAAATTATTCTTAATCTAAGGCCAAATCATTTTATAACAAGCTTTTAGATATTCCTAGTCTAAGGCAACATTTCTAACCAGGCCCTTAAACTATAAATAATTTAATGCAGAACACAAGAATCGATAATCCACCCTATGAGTCATGTGGATTACGTACCAACCGAGCAATGATTTGTCGGGTGGGTGATATCCGGTCTGGATCCCATACGTACGTTTTAACCCGAAATATGAATTGGTCAAGTAGGTATATCTTAGAGTTCTTCTAGATATCCTTAATAATCATCATCAATATACAAGTGGGTATATCTTAGAGTTGTTCTAGATATCCTTAACAATACGATTCATTAATTCATTATTTTCACTTTAACAATTCATGATCATCATTCAAAACGTTCATCATCATTAATTCATTATAATCAATAATCAAACAATCGTCATAATGCATAATAACAAATAGCGGCCTAGTCTCGAGTGTTAACACCCGAAC
>OOIL02005377.1:1524103-1600881 GCA_900332095.2 Cuscuta campestris
CGGCCTAGTCTCGAGTGTTAACACCCGAACTTACCGTCATGCATCACATAATGTTTATATGTCACAAACATCATTTTTATTGTACAAAATCATATTTATATTGTGCATAATTAATTGGTATCAAAAATAGGATTTTAGAGCATATTTTTAGGAACATTTTCATCTGGAATTGAGGAAAATAATTTAAAATAATCAATTAATTTATAAAAATTGATTTATATAATTTTATATAATCCATTAATTCATAATAATTGATTTTTACAATTTAAATAATCAATTAATTCATTATAATTGATTTTTACAATTTAAATAATCAATAAATTCATTATAATCGATTTTTCCACTATAAATAATCGATTAATTCATAAAAAATTGATTTTTACAATTTAAATAATCCATTAATTCACAATAATCGATTTTTACAATTTAAATAATCCATTAATTCATAATAATCGATTTTTATAATATAAATAATCAATTAATTCATAATAATCGATTTTTACAATTTAAATAATCAATTAATTCATAATAATCGATTTTTACAATTTAAATAACCAATTAATTCATAATAATCGATTTTTACAATTTAAATAATCAATTAATCCATAATAATCGATTTTTACAATATAAATAATCGATTAAATGGTACTGACTTCGAACCACTAATCTGAATAAAATTCTAATCGATTTTTAGTAAGTAAATAATCGATTTTCGGCCACTGTTCATCGTCTTCTACCTTCGGTACATTTTCGGACATATCAATTTTAATTACCAAACTTGAATTAAACTATATAGAAATGTTCTCCAATGTTCATAGATCATTTTAGAATCATTAAAACATATTCTTAACATCAAATTCAAGGTTTATGATTCTTGGTTCTTCAAACAGGTCAAACACAAAACTCAACGAAACGACCATTTATGAACGTAAAAACAACCTATGTGAACATTCTAGTCATTAGATATATCTACAGGCTTACCTCGAAGTGTAATGGAGGTTTTGAAGATTTTCCGGCAAAACTTCCGGCGACTCTATCTCACTGCTCCGGAGACCTCACACAAAGATGACAGCACCACTGCACTCTACTCTCAGCAAGGAACAATATAGAAGGAAAAATGAGTTGTTTTGGTGATGAAATGAAGGAGTTGGGTTGTCCTTAAATAGCCAAGTGAGGAAGGAAGAAGACATGAGTTGCAGCTTCCGTGATTGAGCGACGATTTGGAATCGTCGTAATTGAACATGGCGCCGTTTGGTGCGTAGTCCCTGATTGGGACTAATTTTGGTCCCAGTTGGGGTACACTTTTTGTTCCTACTTTCTCCAAATTGAAATCTGATTGAACCGTTGGGGTCAGACAGTCAAACTCTACATAATGATATGATTTTCATTATTTATTGAGAAACTTTAGAATTTACTTATTTTTGTGTCCTTCTCAGTAATTAATTAATTATAAATTAATTAACTCTGATAGGCCTATTTTTGGGGCGTTACATATATTGACCCGCAAAAATATATTTGTAAACTTGAAAGTTGAAAATAGTGCAAAATATTGACCCACAAAAAAAACCAAAGATAGAAAAGGGAACACTTTTTGTAGTGTGTAACATTGGTTTTTAGTAAATCCGTCAGCTCTTCAATTCCCACAACAACACCGTCCGCAATGAGCCACATCAACTCGACGGCCGGCGTTGAGAGTTCTCCGAACCACGTCGTCGGTGATTGGTTCTCCGTGCCGGAGCTCAGACTCCGAGAACACTGGTTCACTGTTCCGCTCGACCACTCCTCCACAGATCCCCGTGGTTCCCCTACTATCTCCATCTTCGCCCGCGAGGTCGTTGCTGGTATTTGCTTCTCTCCACCAGTTTAGTTTCAGTATATCCATATGTATGATCATCGGGATTTTATCCGACTGACTTACTTCTATGTGCGATCAGTGAATTCAAAGCGGGAGTTCCTGTTCATCATTTCAGTACTGTATATCGCGATAGTTCAATGTCTATTGCCTTTTCTGTATCGGGATAAATTCCATTGATAATTTTATTTTTTGTTCCACTGCATTTGATGAACTATAAAAAGCTGGTAAAGAAGAAATTCATCTACCATATCTGGTCTACTTACAAGGAGGGCCGGGATTTGAATGTCCACGGCCAACTGAAGCTAGTGGATGGATAAGTAAAGCCTGTGAAGAATATCGTGTGATTTTAATGGATCAGGCATGACTTGCCTTTTTTTGTTCTCTCTATTGTCTATACAAATGCTGGATTATTTGTGATTTTTAGTATTTACATATAATGTTCTTACCACTGCAGCGAGGAACAGGCCTGTCCTCGCCCTTGACGACATCATCTATGTCGCAAATGAATTCTGCTGAGGAGTTGGCTGATTACTTGAAGCACTTTAGGGCGGACAGCATCGTATATGATGCTGAATTTATTCGCAAATGTATTGTTCCTGATGCCGGCCCTTGGACTGTTTTAGGACAGGTATTGTCATCATTCATCAAGGGTCTCAAAGAAATTGTTTTATTAACTTTACTTTGTGCTTATCTGTGGTCCTCACACACCCGTAGATACATAATACAATCTGATGTTCTCTGCCCTCACCCACATCACATTGAGGGAGTGTGTGCAATGATAGTTCATTGTTTTAAATGGAATTCCAGTGTTGATATGTGTTGTTTGTTCTTCTAGACTGTTGATAATGAGAATCCATCTACTTTTTATCTCAGAGCTTTGGAGGTTTCTGTGCAGTCACCTATTTGAGTTTTGCTCCACAAGGATTGAAACAAGTTCTAATAACAGGTGGACTCCCTCCAATCCAAAGTGGCTGCACTGCTAACCGTGTATATACAGCAGGATTTGAGCTAGTAACGCTTCAGAATGAAAAATACTATAAGAGGTTTCCTCAAGATATTAAAATTGTCCAAGATGTCGTTAAACACTTGGCAGAATCTGACAGAGGAGGGGTAAGCAAATTTAGATTATCGTATATTTTATGCGATCATAATATCTGGGCATACTTAGTAGTTATTACTGTCTGTTCCTCTCAGCTCCCTCTATTTTCCTATGTTGGTGGCATAGGTGTGCCTTCCATCAGGTGGCATTCTAACACCTAGAGGAATACAACTGCTTGGTCTCTTTGGTTTAGGATCCAGTACTGGTTTTGAACGCTTGCATTATATGTAAGTTATATCTTTCATTTTCGTTTTCTTTTGGCAGCACAATGGTACAAAATACAACTTCTACTTTTCTATGATGCTAATATACAATGAGTCAATGACCAATAGGTTTGAGAGGGTTTGGGATCCGGTAATAGTTCCAGGAACAAAAAGGAGAATCAGCTACTGCTTCTTAAATGCTGTAAGAGAACACATTCACGGTCACACACGCAGAGTTTTATTTTTTTTTCCAGCAAATACAAGTTGAGCGTGCTCTCAAAAATTGCAGTACGAAAGATGGCTGCCATTTGATACAAATCCCTTATATGCAATACTGCAAGAGTCATTATATTGCCAGGTAACTTTCATTTTACTGTTGAAATCTAATGTAGAAAGATGTATGAAGCTTCCACAATGTGTATTAGTGGTGTTTAATTTGTCAGTATTGTAAAACTGTAGGGTTCTGCGTCAGAGTGGTCTGCTCACAGAATAAGAGCTGAAACTGAGAACAAATTTGATGCAGTTGAGGCTGCTAAAGAAGGGCGTCCTGTGCTTTTCACTGGAGAAGTGAGAATATATGCATACTCACCCCCCCCCACCCACCCACCACCACGACAATGAAAGCTAAAAGAAAAAAAGATGCATGAATGGAACATGGACCTTAAAATTTTCTTAAACCTCTTATTGGAATAATTTAATTGATGCAATGCCTAAATAAAATTGCCCGGTGAACATTCTTTTTCTTGCTCATGCCTGCAGATGGTATTTCCATGGTTATTTGATGAAATTCATGCCTTGAGGCCATATAAAGAAGTTGCTGAATTGTTGGCAAAGAAGAAAGATTGGCCTCCACTCTATGACACTGCTATGTTGAAGAATAACAAGGTATGTTATGCTTTCGGTGTGTGATCCCTCACCATGAACCATGAATGAAATTAGTCCAGATATCTGAAAGTTCACATATACATACTTTCATCAATGAAGTAGTTGGTGTGTGTGTGTGTGTGTGTGTGTATGTGTGTATTGCAGAAGGTGTGATATGTTTGTTTTGGCTGAATGGTATGGTTAGGTTCCGGTTGCTGCAGCGGTTTATTATGAAGACTTGTACGTCAACTGTAAACTGTCAATGGAGACTGCATCAGAGATAGAAGGGATGAGGGTGTGGGTGACAAACGAATACATGCACTCGGGGCTGAGAGATGCAGGACCTCGGGTTTTGAAACACTTGCTGGGTATGCTCAATGGAAGGAAGCCGCTGTTTTAACCCTTTCTTCAATCTCTTCTCACCTTTGCTCGGCGCCGAGCTGCCCTTTTTTGTATAAAAAAAACAAGAATCTGCAATGATCATACCAAGCATTAACTCACATGTGTGAGAGGTGTTCTTAACCAAGCATTAACTCACAAGTGTACTAGTCTGGTTTTGGTGAGTACTCCCTTATTTAAGTTTTATTTTTGGTTTTCTTTTTTAATGTGTGTGTAATCAAAACTCCAAACAGTCCAATTAAAGATAGTAGAATGGGAACGCAGATTAGGCTTGTTGACAACAAGGCAATCTTGGGCCTGGCATGTGACGTGAAGCAGCCAGCAGCTAGCGCAAACAAAAAAAAACGGCTTTAATTGGCAGCGCGCGCGGCCCTTTGACAAAGTGGCAAACCGGTCAAGATTCCATCTGCTGTTGATGTTATAATCACTCAAATCAAGTATCTGTTTGATTTGATTTTTTTTTTAAAATTCAAATGGTGCAGTGGAAGAAATAATAATATGGATGAATGACTCAATTCCTATTTCTAAAAAATAAAGGGCCATTAGGAACTCACCATGATTGCTTTCATGAATGACAATCATGATCTAATTATCTCTGGACATAGACGATTATCGTCTATACATATGTAAAATCATATGGGATAATCATAAGTGAAGGTACTTGTGATAAGTTTTTAGCATGAATTTAATTTGAAATGTTCATAGTAGGAGTGGAATTTTTAATTTTGGGACAGAGTGTTATGTGCCACTTTTTTTTCTTTTCTTTTGGAAAAGAAATGTCATGTGCGGTGTTTCATTGGGTGTGTTGTGTAGCTTTAGCATAACATGACGCACATCTCCCTGTTCCCACTTCCATGTCAGACTCAATTCCAACCCCATATTTCTTTTGAGCAATGCTAGGGGTACACCAATGGTGTACCCCAAATGTACACCACCCCTTCTCCACCACCCATTTTTATTTTATTTTTATTTATTTATTTATTTTGAATTTCTTGCCTTTTTTGTGGACAAGGAGGGGGTGGGGGACAAATGGGGTACACATTTGGTGTACCCCTAGCATTTTTCATTTCTTTTTCCCAAATTTATTTTACTAAAAATTTTAAAAAAAATGAAATTATGTGATTGAAAATGATGTACATGTAGAAAAAACTACAAAACATTTTCTAAATATTAAAGAAAAGTGCAAGATAAATTATTTAAGACAACCGTACCTGGGTCGGCCCCAAAAAATGAAATAATAAAATTGTCTGGTCCAAAATTTACATTTAGGCTCTATTTTTTTTATAATATTTATGCTTTAAAATTAATGTAAAATTTAAAAATATGAAACCCTAAAATTTTAAGGACCCTGTGCGGTTGACTATTTTGCACACCCTCCAGACCACCCATGAAGACAACACATCAAATGAAATAAAAATAATTATTTAGGGATGGATTATTTAATTCCTTCGGACTACTATGTGCATGATTCTTGTAGATATGGTACAAAGTGAATACTCCGTATATAGTTGCATTGCCATGCCAATTAACGTCAATAGGCAAACCAATCACGGTAGAAGATCTTAGCTCAATACTAATTGTTTGCTGCCTCAAAATCTTATTCTCATTCATATTTGTATTTGTGTGGTTCATATTCATTCACATTTTATCAAACTTTTTATCATTAATACTATTAATCATACTATTTTATTTTTTATTTTTTTGTCATTTTATTAATGTCCTCAAAATAATGGCATGAAAGACAGTATATTATTTGAGTACATTAAAAAGCACGTGGTGGAGTCCTTGTCTGGCATTGCAAGGTGAGTAATATAATGTCAAAGGGGGGCATGCACCAGCTTCAGCTTGTTTGGGTACGTACTTCACTGAAGTAGTCTAAACATAGAGTAAGAATTAGGTGCAACGAAACCGACCAATTTAATTTGAAATTGGTACCTCTTTACAATTCTAGTCTAATTTAAAATAGGCTCCTAACAACTACTCCATCCGTCCCATAAAACTTTTCTACTTTCTTTTTTTATCCGTCCCACAAAACACTTCTCATTTCTATTAAAAAGTCACTTTTACCCCTTACTTTTTCATACCCTAACTATCACATCATACCTTTTTACTAAATCATACTTTTACCCATCACATCAAAGGACATTTTTGGAAATTCAATACCAAAATACACTCCCCTTAAATCCCTAATAAAAAGCAAAACTCTCATGTTTCATGGGACGGAGGGAGTACATAAACTACTGCATAACCAGCTTTGCAGTTTTGCAATGCTCAAAAGGACTACACAAACTACTTGCAAGCACTCACTACATATAGGAGTATAATGTTATATTCCCTCCCTCCCAAAAATTAATTCATTTTTTATCCTACTTTTACTCATTACATCAAGGATATTTTTGAAAAGTCAATACAAAATTATTTCTCCCTTATTTTGCCACTTGAGCCAATATGTCTCTCGTTTTCTCAGACAAAGGGAGTACAAAATATAAATGGGGGCATGACGATCATCATCATAATATTTAAATAACAAGTAGCAGCCTAGCATCGAGTGTTAACATTGTAGCTTGTCGTCATACATCAAATAAGATTTTTAAATTGATCAAAACATCATATTTAACCTGAAAATGATATTAACTTTTATTTATAGTTGAAAAGTAGAAAAATTAAGAATTTACAGCTTTAAAATCTGGATTTTCCCGTGCTGAAAGGATCGTGACGATCGACCGTTACCGCCACTATGACTGGACATGCGACGGTCGATCGTTAGCGTCCAACGATCGACCATTACCGCCATGGCAAAACTGGTTTAATTTGAGAGACGGTTAGCGGTGTCGAGGAACAGTCGGCCATTCTACAATTGGTTCGGAAATTTTTTACAGTACTTCGTCTTCAACCTTGGTTCAAAGTTCCAAAATATCATTTTAAGCTACCAAACTTTAATTTTACTATATAAAAATGTTCTCTAGCATCCATAGACCATTTTTAAACCATTAATTCGAAGCTTTGACAATAATATGAAGGTTTATGATTCATGATTCATTAAAAATATATTTTGAGTTTTTCTAACAAATAACTCAAACAAATGATCGCCTATGAACGTAGAAACGATTTATATGAACATTCTAATCTAGGAACTCACCTCGAGCTTAAAAGAAGGAGATAGAAATTTTACAGTGAAACTTCTAGCAACTACCACGACTTCCTCCGGCGATACCAGCAACGACGAGCTATGGCGGCTTGCTCTCCTCACTCATAGGAAGACGAAGGAATGAGAAGGGTCAAGGTTTCCTATAAAGTAGTTGAAATGGAAAGAAGCCAAGCCAAATCTCCTTCCTAAGATTCTTGCATTCGACGAAAATTCTCAAGCCGCTCAGTGTGCTATTGTAAAAATTTACACGCTCTCCCTGACTGGGACATAAATAATCTCAATCAAGGTATACTTTTTTATCCTACTTTCTCCAAATAAAAATTTGATTGTATCGTTGTGATATCAGACAGTCAAACTCTACGGAGCAATATAATATTCAAAATTAGTTGACAAATTTTATAAATAACTAATGTCTATTAATTCTGATATGTCTATTTTTGAGATGTTAGAGTTCTTATATAACTTAAAATACCCATAAACTTTTTCACAGTTTTTTTTCATATAGGATGTGTTGCAGTGTTGGGCGCCGGTGGTAGAGAAGTAGTGTCAAACAATGTAAATCTGAATTTGATTACTACTGTTGGAAGATATGGGTTGGGCTCTTGAAACCATTCCTCCAAAGCAAGTTTGAGAGTTTTTCAAGAGTTGACACAAAATTTAAAAGAGAGAGAGAGAGATAGGGCAATTGGCAGTGATGATGATGATGATAATAAATGAGTTTCCTCTGCTTTCCGAACGACTATTAAATGCTGCGCCTTAACGCTCCACCCACCCACCTTCTTCTTCTTCTTTCCCCCCCTACTCCTCAAATGGACCATTTCGCCCTCCAAACCCTCTCTCGATGTCCGCCGACGCCGCCGTTTCTTCTTCCCCTCCGCCCGCCGCCGTTTCCCTCTCAACCAACATCGCCACCATCGGCCTCGGCTACGCCATTGCCATCGCCTTCGGCTTCCTCGTCCTCTTCTCCACCGTCCTCCTAGCCTCCTACATCTGCTGCCGCTCCGCCGCCGTCCGCCGCCGCCGCCTCGATGTCGAGGCCGACCACCGCAACCCCATCCCCAACAACAACGGGGTGTACCTCCCCCGCATAATCTTCTCGGCCGAAGAAGAGGACGACGACGGCGCTTCCGAGCACGGCGGCTCCGTCGGCCTCGACCCAGCGGTGATCAACTCCTACCCCAAACTGGTCTATTCTAAGAGGAGCGGGATTCCCGGAAGCGACTCCACTTGCTCCATATGCCTGTGTGAGTACAAGGATTCGGAGATGCTGAGGATGTTGCCTGATTGCAGGCATTACTTCCACGTCACCTGCGTCGATGCCTGGCTGAAGCTCAACGCCTCCTGCCCCGTCTGCCGGAGTTCGCCCTTGCCGACGCCGCTGTCCACTCCGCTATCGGAGGTGGTCCCCCTCTCTCAGTATTCCGGTGGACGGCGGAGGCAATGATCATTATTTTTCTTACTAGTGTTGCACGGATTTTTATTATTATTACTCCGTATTTACTAACTCCCTCTTACAATTCAAATCTCATTTTCATTTTGGATTTTTTTAAAGTCAAATTGTAACATTTTTTTTATTTTTCCAAAATTAAAGTCTAATGTTAACTTTTTTTTGCAATCTATAATAAAAGAAGGGTTACAATTTGACAAAAAAAAATCGAGCTGGGATTTTAATTCTTGTGAGCCGGAGGAAATATTATGGAGTGTAAATGTAAAGTTGAGTATTATTATGATTATTTTCACTCTACTCTTCATTTTTTTGGTTGACTAAGGATTATTTTCACTCTATCGAGTTTGTCTTTCTTTTCTTTTTTTCAAGGTTTTTGTTTCAACTAGAAAGACTTGTGTTTGCATAACATTTGAAAGTTGGGGGGGAGTGGTTGTTAGAGATTTTAGGGTTTAGAACTCATCATTTTAATGTAACCAGTAGTAAGTTTGAAGCAAACACAAATTATTGGGAGGGAAGCCACCGCATGCGTAGTAAGTAGCTGAAATCATCTTATCTGACTGACTGACTGACAAATGCATGCACTGCTTGGGACAACACTGAGAGGATGATGTGTGGTTTTCTATTGTTACACAAATGAAATAACAACAATTATAATAAATAAAGAATGGTTTTTCATTACTATATACTCTACCACAGCATACTATGTGTGTAAAAAGAAAGAAGAGATTGGAAATGAAACATGATTGGATGAGACACACGTACTGTACATTTGTTGTTTTAATATCTCGGTGGCGGTGTTGAGAAGGGAGAGAAGTAGTGATTTGTTGATTCAGAAGAGGTAAGAGGCACAGTTGAGAACTCAGACTCTGACTGCTGCTGCTGCTTCAAACTCCCTCTGGAAGACGACGAAAAGGGAGCAGCAGCAGCCGAAGAAGAAGAAGAAGAAGAAGAAGAAGAAGCTTCTCCGGCACTGCCACCTCCTCCTCTCCCACCTTCTCTCTTCTCTCTTTCCTCCGTCTCCTTGAGAAGAAAATCAACCCATAGATCTGCAAACGACTGTGAATACAACGCACACACATATACACAGCCACGACAGTCATCAATTTAAAGAAGAGGTTGAGGTATAATAAGATGGTGGAATTATAGATGATGGCATGACCTACCTGGTCATCTGATGTCATACTACCAGCAGGGGGGTTGGAATCTCCACCCCCTCCTAAAATGCCGCCTACTAGCCGCCCCGGTAGACCAAACATGCCCCTCACCACCCCTTTTCCCCCTGATCCTTGTTGTCCCGAACCACACCCCATTCTCTGTTTATCTTCCTCAGAAAATCCCAACATGCGCACCATCAACTCCAAAACCTAATCATTATACAATAGCACAACTACAATTATAATACCAAATCGTTTGTTTTTTTTAAAAAAAAAAAAAAATTAATACATAGTATCATTCATCAGGAAAGTGTCTAGATCCTTGACATGTCAATTGAACAGGAGACTTGAACGAGATACCTCTTTGCTGTGGTTTCTTTGGAAGTAGGTCACTAGTAACTTGACCACAATTCGCCTGCCAAGTTTTCACAAAGACATGCTGAGACTGATGACATAGACATTGTGAGTACTATCCTAATAATATGCAAATTGGATTATTATGCTACTGACATAGGCCCCATTTGGCATCAGCGTTAGCGTTTTCCAAATTAATCTACACCGTTAATATTTTTAACAAAAATGCTAACGCTAATTGAAAGGCTCTTCCCAAACAAGACCATAACCCATTGCAGTTACTTTAACAGATACACAAGTGCCACAGATGAAACGAGGAGGATGTGATAGTTGTATACTTCTGGGATAACATACCTGTCAACATAATTGTCAGAGTCTAAAGACATCCTGTTTAGCCTGGTCATGCTCTGTTCAAGAGCACGGCGTAGTTTTTCATTGTCCTGCTCAAGCTTATTCATTCGGTTCTTCCCATCAGCAAACCTCTTTTCCGCTTCCGAGAGCTTTATTAATACTTCTTCCTTATCCCTGCTCAAGGTGTTTGACTGCTCATATGCATCCTAATGAAACCATACACACCTTTTAGAGTAGAGATACCAAGGAGAATGGTTCAAAAATTCACAAACAAAACTAGGATGACACAAATTCCATGATCAACATTGTAGTGACTACAGGTTAAATGTATTAAAACCCACAGGCCCACATGCATACCTTAGTTGTTTGTATTACCTGAAATGTTCACTCTAAAAAAATTGAAGGCAGCGCATGTAATTTATTACCAACTGGAATGTAACCATTCGATATTCAATTAGAACAAGAACTATAATATTTTCAACACAGCGTATGCATTGTCATCATAATTATCAGCACCTTAATCGAACTAGTTGGGCCATTGACATCAAGTTTATAATTCCAATTAAATGTATAAAACTAATTAACACTACAAAGTCATGGAAAAAGCATAGTGGCAATGTTTTATGTTGGACTTGGATACCTACACTCGTATGAAGGGAGGAGTCATGAGAGAGAGAGAGAGATATGGAGTTTAATATATACAACCCTTGAAAATACTACTTAGCTTAATATGTTTGAACATGATAATCTTCTTATAGTCTTATGTATCAAATTACAATCTATTGCATTATTCTTCTTACAACTCTAGTGGTACCATTTCTAATACTCCCTCTAGTCCTTAAGGCGTCACTATTTTTCTTCTAGGGAGCTTTTTTTTTTGTCTGCCTCTTGTCTGCCCATACAAGGCATCACTTTTTTTCATGTGGGACTCTACTGGGTTTGTTGTTGTTGATGTTTGCCCCTAAAATATTGTATCTATATTTATTTTTTAAAAGTACTCATGAGGAATAAAAATGAGGTTCAAATTTGTACTCTTTCAGGTCCCTATTAATCCAATTATAAGGTAGTTCTACCTAATTCTCCACTACCAATAAAGTTGGTTACGGATTACGGATTCAACAAACTTATATATTTTTACAATCATTCCCTTAAGGACATCAATGATGTGTGGTTCAATGTAGAAAAGTAAACTTAAAAGGCGTCATAGGAGGAAGAAAGTTTGCCTAACTCAAAATTATCAAAATCTCTTATTAACTGGACCAATAAACCCTTCTAGAAGAACCCTTATAATAGGGGCCGGAGAGTATATCATAAATTCGTAATATCTTTAAACCTTGAGAAGACTAACTACTACAAAGTATTATCTACTTTCCATGGTTTGTGTGCACTGTAACAAGCATCGGAGGGAGAATTTGTTGTCACTAATGAAGAATACATATAGCAAATGAAGAATAGCAAATGAAGAATAGTTCCTCTTATAAAACCACATAGCTTGATTAGAATGTTTAAAATCTTCAAATACAATTTCAATATGAAGTCATAAAATCTATTTGAAATGTAAAGCATAAAATAGTTCAGACCTTCAGAAGCCCAGAAAGTCTAGATGACTCTTCCTTCAATGCTGTCAAATCTTCTGCCATGCGTTCCTGTCCATTCAAAAACTGTGCCATTAGAACCAGAAACAGCTGCAGATATTGCATTTTTTTGTACCAACCCAGACTGAAAGAAGAATAAATAATGATATCAATAAATATTCATATTTCTCCCATCCTAATTTAAATGCTAAAGTATTTTTTCATTGTCAATCAGAAAAGATGTTCAAATTTCATAAAACACTAATAACACAATCCAAACAAATGGGTCATCCTGCCACTACAACATATGTTCATGTCATAAGTTAACACCCCTACACTCTTGAGTTTAGATAGAACTTACCTTAGCTTCCATTTCTGCATAGTACTGGCCAAGTGCAGTTTGCAGGTTAAGGACTTCAATGTTTTTGGCTTCTATGGTGCTCAAACAGCTTGCGAGTTTTCTATTCAGCTCGTCAACTGTTTCCTTTGACTTTTTAAGTTCTTTATCATTGCAAATCTTGACTTCTTCCAAACTACCAACTGCCTGCTTAAGAGCTTTCTCCAAGTGTAATATTTGAGCTTGTTGAAATTCACATTTTTGTTGTAATTCTTCAATAACTTTGTTGTCTTCATCCATTTTCTCTGATTCTTCAGATTCCTAGAACCATGGAAGCAAAATCTTTATTTTCTCTTCAGGTAATCAATATGGAGTATAAAGCAAGAGGTCCACAGTTGAAGAATCGTTACTAATGATACCAAATTGATGTTAATAGTTAGGACTATGGTTGCCAGTTGCCACATACTACGTATGAGATAAAAGTAATAATTATCACACAATTAGATTTGTAAGAGAAACTAAAACACAGACAGATCCTGCAGAATTCAGAAGAGCAAAAAATTAAAAAAAAATATAGAAAGATTAGTAAACCTGAATAACACATTAGATGCCTACTCTTTTCATTATTAGCCTAAATAAAATGTTCAAGCAGCAGAACTAACAATGTTAAACCACATGAAAGAAAAAGAAAGGCTCTTTACCTATGATCCAGAAGATTGTACCATGGTCTAGCTAAATGAAAAGAGCAAATAGGAAAATAGTCTAGAAAGGTCTAGAGAACTTCAAGAGTAATTCACAAATGCATTCTATTACATACTGATCATATTTATTCAATTACAGAGTATTTATTTTGAAATCAGTACTTCTATAACACCAAAAAAGAAGAAAAAGACTAAAAAAGAAGGGAGAGGTGACCTTCTCTAGCAAGTGTTGCTTAAGACGGTTCAGTTCTAACCATGCTTTGTCCTTTTCTCTACATGTTTCCTTCAAATCATTTTCAAGTTTTTGTAACGATCTCTCCATCGCTTCTTTTCCTGGAGATACAGATGATGACTGAACCTAAAATTTCAAAAATGCCAAAGAGATCATTGAAGGAGCTTGAATGGGGGGGGGGTTACAAAGGTAGGGAGAGCAAGATTATTCAAAATTAAAGATATATGCAGTCATTTTTATCTTATACGTTGTAGTAAGTAACATTTTATAGTTGAGCATACCAACCTCATCACCACGAGATGAATGAGTCTCTACTAACAAAATTTTGGATGCTTTCAAGGAGGGCCTACCTTCTCATTACATGAATTAGGAATGCAAAAGCACTCGAAACACTATAAGATGAACTTAGAGAATAATCAAATGCAAAGGCTATTCACCTTGAGTTTATTGTTTTCTATTCTCAGTGCAGCTATTTCTCTTTTCAAATGGAGATGATGAAATAGACAAAGGAATAACAGAGACGAGACTTCCAAATACACGTTAACGACCTAAAGACGTTGAAAGACTAAGTAAAGTAGTAATTAGAAACGTTGGAGCCTTAGGGAGACTATGTTGTTTCATATTTCTCTACATTTCTAACAATTTCGTTTATATGTTTTGACGCGTTCCAAAGTACTTTTTATGATATACTGATGTTCCTGATCATCATGAAGACCAACTAAAATTCAGCAATAAATGGATTTCTTAATGATAAGATACTGTAATTCGCATTTTTCAACAACACAAGTTAACATCTATGAATTTCAATATAACAATCAAATTGGGCTAACAAAAAGATGAACAGGTATTGGAAAATGTATCAACTGAGAAATAAGTCAGGTAACAATGTAATATTAACATTCAAATCCAAAATAAGAAACATAATAGCATAATAATAAAACGTAGCATCCTGCATTCATACGCAGCTGTATGAGTGGAAAAGCAGCAACCTTTAGTGAAGTGTGGATGTATTTACGTCTTAACTTACATTGTCCTTGTCAACTTTTAAAAAGTTCAGCTCCTGCTGAAAAGATGCATTCAATTCCTGCTCTTCTAAGAATGAAAAAATGCAATCAGTGTGAAAAATCACTAGAAGCACGGATGAATTAACACTAAAACTGTTAGTCTATTGGACTAGAAAGCAGGTACCTTTTAATTTTGTTTCTATATTTTCTAGCTTGCGGCGTTCTTTATTAAGATCCATTCCCAATTGCTTTATCTGCAACTCATAACTTTCTTGCATTGATGAAAGAGACTTGTTCTTCTCTTCCAGCAAATCTGCAAGCTCCTAAAATTAAATTTATGTCAACCTTTTTTTTGTTATGTAGACATCCAACATAACATATAGAAGTAATTGAGATCCTGTGACAGGATAGCACTTAAACCAAGTCAAAACATGCAGCATATTGTCCATTAAATATGCAGTGCAAGGTCCGCAAATACTAAAAAATGATTACATGTGTCGGGTCAAATGAAAATTCTAGATATATGATAGCAAATTCAGTTCACAACTTTCACAATAATGATGCTTTTCAGTATTAGAGAGACAAAAGCAGAATCCAACTTTAGCAACATTTATCATTTTAAAAAGAATAATAGAAGCGTGATACAACCTTCTCGCCACCAATGATTTCTCCATTGCTTAGTCCATCATGCCGAGGCAAAACACCGTTACCGAATGGGGTTCCTGCTATGTCATTCTTTGCAGCAGTTTTATGATGACTAGTTAATGATTGATCACTGCTCCCCTACACAGAAGCACAAACCATTTAATTAATAGCATGTCTTGTTAAAATGAGGATTTAGCAATCCCTTGGATGAAAGAATTCACAAATCACAATCCCTCTTCCTCTCTCAAAGATCAAGACAATCAAGTATGGCTAAAATGGATGGAATGAGCTAAATTTGTTGATATTGTATTTGGAATAAATAAAAAAGTATTTAACTACATAGTATTTTATTAAAAAATTAAGAAAATATGGAGTAATCTAAAAGGTTAGTTATAAGGATCATTTTGTCAGTTCAACAACTAATATGGTCATAATGTCATATAAGTTACAGAGTATTATTTTGTAGAAAAATTGAATGATAAACTGGTATTGTTGTGGAGAACAACCACATACACACACACTACATACGTAACCTAGGCAAAACCCAAAACAAACGTACACACACACACATAATAGAAAAAAATAAAAAACGAGTAAAAAAACCCCACCCACCCACCCCCCCCCCAGACGATGTGTTCAGTTTGTCGTGGCTTCAACGTATGAACGTACATGATTTTGTACACACTCAAGTTCTCTGTAAAAGAATAATAAAATTAATGCATGGTATCAACAAATATTATACTAATCATGTTAGTACCCTGGAAGAATGTCTAGATCCAGCAAGTGCATCACTTGATTTTAAATTTAGCTTCAGTGAACCATTTTCTTCAGTCAACCTGCCAATCTGATCCTGTAAAATGAAAACTACTGATTTCTGGAAGCAAAAAATGGTGTTCTAGGAACAAAGGAACCCAATATTAATGTCACAAAGAAATGCAGAAAGTATTCTCCAAAGAGAACACAATGAACTCAAGGTGATTATTTAGATGGTCAAGAGATGTAATCATAATTATGGTTACCTCTTTTTCCTTCAGTAACGCGGCATAATTAACAGACAGTGCTTTGATTTCAGCTTCAGATTCTTTGAGTCTCTTGATTTCGGCTTTGTATTTTTCAATCTACAACATAAAGCAAACCCCCAAGGAACGTTTTAAAATTTTCAGATTAGCACATACATTCTTCAAGGCAGAGTAATCACAGCTTCTTCGTAACAGCCCAATCCCAAAAACAATGGCAAAGGAAGATAGAGGGCCATCTTGAATTTGAAAAAAATGAGAAAAGTTGTAGCACTCAGGCAACTTTAGCCAGCATTATGCCAGAACTATTGATGGATGACAAAATTATACATTCATAAAGGAAATCATACGTGTAAATAGTATTTCTCCCAATAACTAGGCTGATCCCAGATCGCACTGAAAAAAAAAAAAAGGAATTGGCTCAATGCACTACTGAGAAGCCCACCCAAAACCCAATTCCCCAACTAAATTGTGGATCTCATCACAAACGTTTGCTGAAAATAAAAATAGGGAAAACTGGAAACGCCATTAACTCCGATTGCATCCGTATCCTAGTTCACATTCCAAAAGAACCTTCAGTTCATATCTCAAAAAGAGAGAGAACGAGCTTCGTACCTCGGACTTGTAAGCGGACTCGAGGCCATTGGCAACCGGGCCATGATAATCATATGTCGGCGATTCGGAACGAGAAAATTTCCTAGAAATCCTTCGATTGGCAGGTGAAGCTGATAAATTAGCGACGGAATTGCTGCCGGGCATCGACGGGCGGGCATCATCCTCATCGTCGCCCTCGTGAATCTCCAACGCGATCCTGTTCAAATTCTCCTTCAAATTTTCGATGGAAGTCCACATCATGCCCCACTGCTCTGGACAAAAACAGTTTGCTGTTTGCGTTTAATACAGGCAGCTTCAGGCATATTTTAAAGATACAATCCAGACTCGTTTAAGACGAATAGAGAAATCTTGTGCCATTTGTTCTCCTCAAATCACAAGTGATTATTTTTTCTCAATGTTTATTTTTTTTACTTTTTATATCAAAATTGATAAATTTTGATTCTTAATAAAATAAAAGTAGCAATTCCTTCTTTTAAAAATTGTCTTCATGCTCATTGTTCATATGTTCAAACTTAATATACTTTGTGGGTTCATTTTTTTTTCTCGTTTGATAATATAGTACTCCCTCCGTCTCAAATTAAGTTGTCCGTTTATTATTCACAATGTCATATTTTATACATTTTTTTTCTTATTTTTATTAGTCATTTGATAAAATAATATAGTCATGTTATCGCTAGTTTTTTAGACATTTTGATGTAATTTTTAAAACTACTCCATATAATTTTATTTTTAAATTCTACTAAATTTTTCATATAAAACAATTTGAAAATATTTTTGGTCAAACATCGTAAAATGAGACAGATGATTTAAACTGGGACAAAGAGAGTATAATCATGTCGCTCCTAATTTTGTAGACGAGTGATGCTTGCATAGTCACAAGGTCTACATTTAAAATGTAGACTTTCTCACATTTTTCATGAACTTACATCCAGATATTTTCTTTTTTGTAAAAGACACACTTCTTTTATATTACATATGCACTCAGGTTCATATAATGAGCATGAACTTTAGGTCCACAGAAGAATTTACTTTTTGTAGAATTCTTGATGTAATTTTTAGATATATTAATTTTATTTGAATTTTACACTAATAATCGAATAAAGTGAATTTAAAACTTTGTGAATTGGGATGGAAAGTTAATTTTAAGACATATGGAGTATAAGCTTATGACGGATTGACGGTGATGACATACCTCCGCTTCCGGAACTAAAACATCCCACCATGTGAGATGAGGCAAAAAAATTATCAGCTAAGAATGGTCAACCAACCCCTGGTTAAAGGGTTCAAGAAACTTGTGACTATCTCAATTAATTTTTAATAAAATTTAGTTAGAGAAGCTTTAGCTGAAGCAACAAGCCGACACGAATCAAACAAAGTTAGAGCTTCTACGACTTGATAAAAAATACTTTGAACTGGTGATGATTAAAGTGATAATCTAGCCTTGGTGAAGCGAACGATGGCAATAAGATTGAAAATATAAGATTCTTTGTTATTTTTATGTATATGTAGTATTTTTTTAAGTAGAAATGTGTATATGTATTTCTTAATTAAGTACTCGGGAGTAATAATAAAGTATCCAAACTAAAATTTAAATTGAAGTAAATTAAATGTTTGTAATAATGTTTTAAAAAATTGGAGTGAAATGGAAAGAAAATAAAAATCATAACTCTAAACGAAAAATAACTGGGAGCGGTGCACACAACCCCCACCCTTATGTAGTTAGTGCTCATCCAAGTGTTGCATCTTAGCTTCAGTGTAAATACTCTTACAATGGGGGAAG
The DNA here is from genome assembly GCA_900332095.2 of Cuscuta campestris. NCBI lineage: Eukaryota > Viridiplantae > Streptophyta > Magnoliopsida > Solanales > Convolvulaceae > Cuscuta > Cuscuta campestris. The sequence goes on from OOIL02005377.1 coordinate 1,542,882, forward strand.
GGAGAGTCCCGTCGCAATGCTGGGATGAGCAGCAAGCTCCCAGTGCACGAGGACTCAACGAGGAGGACGTTCGTTGTCATGGTGCGGGCCAGTGTCGTGGGTGTGACAAGGCGAGCGATGTAGGTGAGGAAGTCCATTGTAGCGCTAGTAAGGGGTTTAATTTATTTAAATTTCAACTTTATAAATCAAATTTTCAATTTAATTCTTTAAATTTTTAAGTTTTTGTACTTTTTAATTTCTAAGGAATTCTATAATTTTAGCAGTAGCATTTCTTTTTTAATTTTAAAAATTTGAAGCACTTATTAACTTCTAGTATTTGTAAGTTTAACTTTTAAGCATGTTTAGTTTTTTCTCTTTTATTAATACTGTAAAATTTTCATACTTTTTAATGTTGTTCACTTGTTCCGTATTTTATTACATTTATAATTCTGTAAAATAAAAATTATAAATAGTACTTCCTCTGTTCCGGTGTATTTATCTATTTTTGATTTTTCGGTCAAAATTGGTAAATTTTGATGCCAAATTAAATAAAAATGATATTAGATATTGATACAAAAATAATTATATTAGATATATTATATAAGATATTTTCAAAATATTATTTTATCTAATTAATATACAATATATATTAAATATAATTAAAGGTCAAAGGTTGACAATGTTTAACTAAAAAAAGTCAAAACTGGATAAATACTTTGCGACGGTGTAGCATTACTCCCTCCGTCACCCAGTTTTTGTCTACTTTTGACTTTTGGAACTGTTCATCTAAGCACTTTGACTTATCAAATTCTCTCAATGTGTAAGCCTAAATATAGTCATGTGTGATCTTGTTTGATTTGTCTTAACATATAGATTATTAATATATAAATTCTATAATTTTTTAATATACAAATTACAAGATAAAAGAAGTGCATTAGATAGTGTGTAAAAATGAAAGTGGACAAATACTCTGGGACGGAGGGAGTAGTTAAATGTAGAGGACAATAATATTGCTCTTTTGTTGCGAGAATAATGAAATAATGGAGTTCTTCCAAATGTGTACCCCATTTGTCCCACACCCTTTCCTTGTCTACAAAAAAGGCAAAAAATTCAAAAAAAAAAAAATAAAGAAATAAAAATAAAATAAAAATAAGTGGTGGAGAAGTGAGTGGTGTACATTTGGGGTGCACCTTTGGTGTACCCATAGCATTACTCTTCTTCCAATGTAATTGTTCTAAAGTGGGGGGCTGAAAAGCAATGTCCTTAAAACATGGAGGATTGATTGGCAAATTGAGAATACATTGGAGGGACTACATCGAGAAAAAAGAGGAAGAGATGGAAGGCCTTATAAACCCTAAACTGGGGTGGTTTTCAGCTACCATCATCGCCTCCCCTTCCCCTCCCCCGTTGTTCTTCGTTATCATCTTCAATCTTTTTAATCGTGTGTTTATGTACTCCGTGATTTTATTTATCAATCCCTCGTTTGATTTGATGAGAGATGCGATGAAGAGATTTGATGGATAGATAAATCCTTTTTGATTGCTTAATGCAACATGAGACTTGCATCGGTTCGTATTCCCTGAGCCTCTCTCCTGCGATCGTCGGAGCTTTTTTTTTATTCTATATCTTTTATTTTTTCGAACAAATAGACGAGGGACCTATGGACGGATCGCGATGTCGGATGCGTTTTCGCCCAAGTTTGCCTTCGGAAATTGAATCCAGAATACAGATCGCCGGCCGGAATTATGTCCGTTCGGTTTCTTTTCTTATTCAGATCTGACCTTTCTGTCATTTTCGTCCCCCCTCTAAATTGCTTTGTCGGAGAGGGTGGAATCTCGGACGTGCTGTATTGCATCCATGATGTTCTTGAGTCTCTTAAAAAAACTGAGATTTTTACATTGTTTGTACTCTTTGAATAAATTCAGATTTGAATAAATTACTCTCTATTACTCTGCATTCAGATTTGAATAAATACATTTTAATCCCAAGTCACATTATTCAGATTTGAATAAATTACTCTGCATTCAGATTTGAATAAATTACTCCAAATACATTTGCATAAAATAAATTTTAATCCTAAGTTGAACAACGATTTTTTTTGGCCAAAGTGCCTCATAATTTTGAATCTATGTTATTTTCTTTGTCAATTTTTGACTTTTTTTGAACAAAATTGGTAAATTTTGATTTTAAATTAAAAAATTGATATTAAATATTGATATAAAAATAATTTATTATATTTATTTTATCAAATATTTTGAAAAATATTATTATATATATTTTATTTAATTTTGAAATGGTTACAATATACTCCCTCCGTCCCAAATTATTTGTCACATTTGCTTTTTCAACAGTCGCGGGAACTTTTGTTTATTTCTACGTTTTCATTGCTTATTTGATAAAATAAAATATTCTTGACACCTCTTATTTTGAAGAATTTTTCTTGTAGTTTTTTGATATGTAATTTTTATTTTTTATTTCTTTACAAATAATTTGGGACGGAGGGAGTATATATATATATATATATATATATATATATATATTGATATAAAATATACTTCATCCGTCCACAAATAAACTTACCAATAGGGCAGACTATTTTTGTTGCTCATTTGATAAAATAATATAGTAATGTCACTTTTGATTTTATAGCTCTTTGATTTAGTTAAAATGTACGGAGTAATTTTTATTTTTAAATTTTATACTATTTTTTATATAAAATAATTTTAAAATAATTTCAGTGAAATATTGTAATGCGTAACAAGTAGTTATTTTTAGACACACGACTATCTTGGTGTAAACATTTTGGGGAGGTGTCTTTGTTTTGGTTGTGTTTCTGGAATTGAGTTTGAAAAGTGGGTGGGACCCCCCCATTCAACCGTTAACGTTGTGGCATCAACGCCTTAACGGTGTTAAACGGAAATAACTGGCATAGTGTTATGTGCCTTAATGTTGAGGTATCACCGTCTTGGTAGTTATGCCTGATAACTGTAGGAAGGAGATGTCTTGTATAGAGACAATGGAGACGGGTAAATAAATTGACCCCATTCCAATTATCATCCCTCACTTATTGCCATTTCTGTCAAAATTAATTTTACAACTTCAGTTCACATCTTCTATACTCCCTCTAATATGATCTCCTTTTCTTTGGGATTTCGATGCTGATTGTCTTCATTGTTATATCCCCAGCCAATTAAGTGACAAAACGTTTAAACGACTTTCTAATATCCTAATTGTTGATTGTTATATCCTAATTGTTATATCCTCATTTTCTGGTCTCCTGTTTTGTGTAGGTGACTTGTTGTGAGGAAGGTCACAAATTTTGTATTATTAGGAATATTGATCTTTGAGGTTATCTTTGGCAATGTGGATGCACATGTTAAAAACAGATTTATGGTTATGAAATGTACTATAGTAGATTGGAGAGAAACAACGTGGGTTTATTAAAATTAAAACTCAATTGCTTGTTTTATTCGGACTATGCAAAAAAATTGGATAGGCATATGTTTTGCCCTCAAATTCTTTCATCATCTTAATGTTCACACTCCTCATTGGATTTAGTATAGAAACATCAATCACGAATTAAACTCTTTGAAAAATAAAAGATTCCATGTCGGTTTACTAGCACTATTTTCATTTAAAGAAATTTTATGGAGAAGAAAAAATTAGTTTTTCTCTATCTACTTACCAAAATAGAAGGGATTTTGTTTTCCCTCTTCTTTGTATATTTTGCATTCAAAAAAACTCTTTATTTTTTTTTTATTTTCTAGTAGTATATGGAGATATGAATTCAGTTTTTTTATCTCTCACCAAACACAAAAAAAGTCTAATATCGGAAGATACGAAAATTTATATATTCTACGCTTACAAATAGACCTGGCAAAAAGTGACCTGACCTGTTTTTGACCCGAAAGTCGACCTGAAAACACTGGGTTTTGAACAAAGGTTTAGATGACCGAACCCGAAATGACCCGCTAAAAATGGGTCAAACCCGACCGAACCCGAACCCGACCTGACCGACCCGCTAGAGTAAGAATTTTTCAAAATTATACATTTTTTTACTCGTTTTTAGTGTATAAATTTATATTTTCAGACAAAATTTTAATGATATTGCATAATTATCTTATTTTTTTCTAAACTTAAGCATTTTTAAGTTCCTTATATTAATTTATATATCTAAAAACTACTTTAGAGTTTAAAATAAAATAATTTTATAGATTCAATACTTTTTTTTTGATATTTTAAATTTATTTAATAGAAAATGTAAGCGTTAATGTAATTTTAAAAATTTAAAAAACCAAAGTCATAACCCGTTGAGTCGACCCGAAGTCGATGACACTGGGTCATGAACATACAGTTCTCAACCCGAACCCGAATTGACCCGAATCCGAAATAACCCAAACTTAAAGTGACTGAACCTGAACCCGACCTGACCGACCGATTTGCCAGCTCTACTCACAAAACGTGTCCTTTAGCGTTAAAGAGAGTTATTTTAAATAATTAATGATAATTTTTCATAATTTGGAAATGGAGAAAAAACAGCACCTGCTCCAGCAGGGCATAAGATATTTTCCGGTCCCTGGCAATAAATAAAATAATAATAGACCCACCCAAGTGGGCAGTGGCGAAATGTGAGCCTTCGATTCCGGGATTAACCTAATGGGCCTCAGATGATCGAAGGCCCATATTAAAACACCACGGCGCAGCAAGTAGCACAACGTGGGAGTCGTACAAGCGAGCATCTCTCTACACACAGGGACCCCACCACCTGCCTCACACACATCCCACCCAACAACCCATTCATTCTTGGATCATGCTACACCTACACCAAAAAATGTACACCATTTGTACACCACAGTTATGTACAAACATTTTGATGGTTTACACCGACACAAGTATTGCTGCGTTAAAAAAAATTTACACGGACACAAAGTGTTGGTGCGTTAACAAAAATTAGTTTTCACCAACACAAAATGTTGGTGCAAACCTGCGGGGTACAAATTGTAGTATAAATGTTGGGGTAAACATAGCTTAATCCTTCATTCTTACCTCAAATTTCCAAAACCATTCTTTATAATAAATTCATGGATTCCAATTTGTAAACGGCATATGTAGATTTATATTTTGTGCCAGTGTGATGTAATTTTTGGGGTACATGATGATTTATACAAATATAAAATGTTAGTATAATTTTTTTATTACTTTATGCTAATGTGAATCATCAAAATATTAGTATATATCTTAGTGTAACTTTGATGTACATTTCTTAGTGTAACTTTGATGTACATTTCTTAGTGTAATTGTAACATGGTTATAAAATTATTTCTAAACCATTTCTCAATATGCAATAATTACATATATACTGTAATAATTTATGCGGAGTAATTGAATACTTCTCGAAATCACTCCATTGAAGTTATAATTATTAAATCACCCCAATTTTCAGTGAGCTATCGTGAGAAAAATTCTATTATAAGGTTCGATGATGGTAATTATTACTCTCTTCGTCTCTAAATAAATTTCTGTTTTTGACTTTTTAAGGACTTAAGGGAGGAATATTTTGGTGTTGACTTTTCAAAAATACCCTTGATGTGATGTGTAAAAGTAAGATGTGATAGGTAGATTATTAATAAAAAAGTATGATGTGATAGGTAGGGTATGAAAAAGTAAGGGACAGAGGGAGTATATATTAGGGACAGAGGGAGTATATATTAGGGACAATGAAAAAACAAAAAAGGAAGTTTATTTAGGGACAGAGGGAGTATATATTAAAGTCTATCGCCTTTAATGACTTTTATGACGTATTATAAAAGAATTACGGAGTATTCATTATTAAGAATTGATTTAATCAACCGCCTTAATATAAACGATCATGTTCAGAATTGGCTCTATCTAAAAAACACGTAGTAGAATGATTTAATTCCTTTTGAATGGATCCGGACACTAGTTTGAGAAGAAATAAATAACTCTCTCTCTCTCTAAGTTTTGATTTAAAATTTATTAATACTCCATAAACAGAGAGATCTATAAGTGCAAAGACTCATATGCTTTCCCCATACATGGATTTGAATTAAAGATACGGGAGTAATTTCCATTTTTGGGCATCTATTGACCAGCTAAAAACAGGTGTTGTATATTTAATTTGATTATATTTAAGTTTAATCTAATTTAATTGATCTGATTTTAATAATAATAATAAGAATATTTAAGTTTCAATGGCACTAGACGAAGTATTGACTTTGTGTGTTAAAGTTAAAAAAAAAAAAAAAGAAAAGAAAAGAGACAATCCTAGTCGAATATGGATTGAGAAATTGGGGGAGAGATTCATGCGTTTCACTCCCCGCATATGTCTCCCTTCAACACAAACCCCTTTCTCAGGAAACAAACTTATTCAAACCGCGTTGGTTGGTTTCTCTGCAATCCAAAAAAAAAAGAAGCCATATTCAACAGAAGAAGAAAAACAAATAAAAGGAAAGGAGGGAGTGGGTGCGGTTTTGATGGATAGAATCGAAGAAGAAGAAGAATAATAATAATAATAATTACTCACATATATAATCATTAATCATCAGAGCACCCATCTCTCCTCTCCCCGGCCTGCTTAATTAGATTTACATCTACATTTACATTGTTGTTTTCCTCAGATCTTGTTCGACGACGGCAATGGTGGCGGAGGAGGACAAAAGGTACATTACTTCCGAGGAGCTGCGCAAGCACAGCGCCAGGGGAGATCTGTGGATTTCCATCCAGGGCAAGGTCTACGACGTCACGGAGTGGATTCAACGGCACCCCGGCGGCGACGTCCCCATCCTCGATCTCGCCGGCCAGGACTGCACCGACGCCTTCATCGCCTTCCACCCCGGCACCGCCTGGAAGCATCTCGACCCCTTCTTCACCGGCTACTACCTCCGGGATTACCGCGTCTCCGAGGTCTCCAAGGACTACAGGGCCCTCTGTTCCGACTTCTCCAGAGCCGGCCTCTTCGACAACAAGGGCCACGGCGTCATCTACTCCTTCTCCTTCATCGCCCTCCTCCTCTCCCTCTGTCTCTACGGCGTCCTCCGCTGCCACACCCTCCTCGCCCACGTCCTCTCCGGCGCCCTGCTGGGCCTCGCCTGGATGCAGATTTCCTACCTCGGCCACGATTCCGGCCACTACAACATCATGACCACCCGCGGATTCAACAAATTCGCCCAGATCCTCACCGGAAACTGCCTCACCGGGATCAGCATCGCCTGGTGGAAGTGGACCCACAACGCCCACCACGTCGCCTGCAACAGCCTGGACCACGACCCCGATCTGCAACACCTCCCCGTCCTGGCCGTCTCGCCCACATTGTTCCGGTCCATCCAGTCCCGCTTCTACGGGCGAGAGCTCACCTTCGACCCCCTCGCCAGGTTCCTGGTGAGCTACCAGCACTTCACCTTCTACCCCGTGATGTGCGTGGCCAGGGTGAACCTCTACCTGCAGACGTTCCTGCTCCTCCTCTCCAAGAGGAGGAGAGTTCCGGACAGGGCGCTGAACATCCTGGGAATCATGGTGTTCTGGGCGTGGTTCCCTCTCCTGGTCTCCTGCCTCCCCAACTGGACGGAGAGGGTGGTGTTCGTGCTGACCAGCTTCTGCGTGTGCTCCATCCAGCACGTGCAGTTCTGCCTGAACCATTTCGCGGCGAACGTGTACGTGGGGAGGCCGGAGGGGAACGACTGGTTCGAGAAGCAGACGAGGGGGACGATCGACATAAGCTGCACGGAGTGGATGGACTGGTTCTTCGGGGGGCTCCAGTTCCAGCTGGAGCACCACCTGTTCCCCAGGCTCCCCAGGTCCCAGCTGAGGAACATCTCCCCCGTGGTTCAGGCCCTCTGCAAGAAGCACAACTTGCCTTACAGGAGCCTCTCCTTCATCCAGGCCAATCTCACCACCCTCCAAACCCTCAGATCCGCCGCCCTCGAGGCCAGGGAGAATCTCCTCTGGGAAGCTGTCAACACCCATGGCTGAGTCTCAGGCACATCCTTCTTCTTCTTGTTTGTTTGTTTGTTTTCTTCTTTTGCTACTACTACTACTACGGAGTACTACTACAGTATATCTCTATAAGCATTCCCTTTTGTTCTTTTCTTCTGGTTTTTCAATGGCAGTTTTATCTCCTCATGAATGACTTCTTCTTGTCATTTCAATTTCACTAATCTGTGGTTCTCACTTCATCTTTTGACAGTACAATAAACCATAGCTTCTTTATCTATTCATTTTTTTAAATTATGTATGAACCCTAGAAAAACAACCCTGCGGATTCTTTAAACACTAGGGAGTATTTGGGTAAAGGCATCATGGCTAGCAAAAGGATGTTTTTTTAGGCAGAAAAGGGTGTTTATTCTTTTACTATCATCACATTGTTTTAATTTTATTGATATAGAGAAGTCTGGGTAGAAAGAGAGTAAAGGTTTTACTTTTGTATGTGTGTGGAAAGGAAGGATCCTTTTCATGTCCTTTTTTCATATTAAGGGTGTGTATGGTTTGGTTTGGTTGTTCATGATTCCAAATCCAAGAACTGTTGCATTCATTCTCTTCATTTCTTTATCACTACTTGAATTGCATTGGAATAGAAAGTCAGCAGAGCGTAGAGTACATGAGGATGAGTGGGTGAGTGGGAATACGCCAAAAGGAGGCCACTTTCGTTCCGTTACGCGTACAAGGAAAAGGACCAGCTTTTGAATTGAAGGGCAATATATTATCAAAAGGATATAGCCGATATACGCAGTTTAACACATTCCGTCCATATTTTCTTTTCTTCTCGAATTAATGTGGGGATATACCAAAACAATCCAACACCACACAACGACCCAGACCCGTCCACCAGCAATGTCTAAATCATTTGGGGATGGACTAGTAGGCAAAGACAAGAGATATTCTGCAGGTACCAAGTGCAAGCTTTATTTTTTGTGACCGATCCATCATCAAAGTTTAATTTACTTCCTTATAGTGATGATCTTTGATGGGTATATCCTTATACCCGACCCGGATAACCGAAAGGGACGGGTCATAATATGACCGGTCACTTTTATCAATCACCAAATGAGGTTAACTCTTCGATTGGGACGGGTCAAAAGTTGACCGGTCACATTTTGGGCGATAGCCAAAATATCACCTTATGCTACGAAGGATATTCCGGAAGACCAAAAAGACGGGTTGAGCGCAAGAAATGACCGGATAACCTTTGAGAGAAGGTGACCGGTCATATCACTTTACTTGGCTAACATTGGTCCAGTCTCTTAGGCATGGTGAACCACGTCAGAGGTCGAGGGGACACAGTGAAAGGGATGTTTGTCATTTTGCAGGGTTGATTGGATTGAGAATATCCATTTTAGTCTTTGATTGAACAGTGCTTTTTGGTTGTATTAGTAACAAGTCCATGATTGTACAGTGATTCCATTATCTACAGTGACCTTCCCACGAGCTTCCTATTTTGTCCATGGATGAACAGGGAAAGGTCACAAACTCTCCTCTATAAATATGATGATATTGGATAGAGGAGAGGATCCATTCTTTCTCTCACTAAAAACTAGTACACTCTTGAGACAGAGTAAGAAATATATTTCGGACTGAGGAGATTACCCGGTTTAGGTCATACTTTGTGTTCTTGTTGTGTGTTTTATATTACGGGTCGAGTGTCCAGGTCAAACCCGGTCAACCCACCCATCTATATTTACACCATCAATCTTCATTTCTTATATTCACTCCAAACTCTAGTTCATTGCAAAATATGGAGTAACTTAAAAAAAAGGACTAGTGGTATAGCTTGTTGCATGTTTGCCTTCTATATCAATGTATTAGATACTTAATTGTTTCAATCCAAAATAATATCTATAAAGTATTTTTCTTCCGTTTTTCTAAACAAATCCTATCTTTTCACATTCATTATTTAACCTATTTTTAAAACTTTCCAACACTTTTTTTTACCAATCTTTCCATCATCTTCGATGGAGCCAAATTTTCACCATTTTTTTGGCTTTGGGGTGTGATCGAATAAATCAAAATGGATCTCTAAACTGTCTGCGCTTCTTTAATTAATGAAGTAGCAGTTAGTCAAGCAATGCAACTTTCGACGTTGAGCCGGGGGTCTCTTTGGAAACAGCCTCTCTACTTTCGAGTAGGGGTAAGGTCTGCGTATACACACCCTCCCCAGACCATACTCTTGTAGGATTTAACTGTGTTGTTGTTGTTGTTGTTTTACCAATAAAAGCTCAATTCATCATATCATGAGAAATATTATTTACAAGAAAAAAGGTGAAATGACATGTCATTCCATCAGATAAGACATATAACCCGTCTCTTTAGCCACATGGTGGACAACATGATTCGCACATCTGCTAACAAAACTAAAATTCAAACTACTAAAGCAAGTAACAACTTCTTTAATACTCCCTCCGTCCCAAATTATTTGCCACATTTGTATTTCCAAGGCAAAATATCAAGTTTTTTCAATTCATTTTATTTACATATTGGTATAGAAATAAAAAATAAAATTTACATATAAAAAAACTACATGAAAAGTTCTTCGAAATAAGAGGTGTCAAGAATATTTTATTTTATCAAATAACCAATGAAAACGTCGAAATAAACAAAAGTTCCCGCGACTGCTGAAAAAGCAAATGTGGTGAATATTTAGGGACGGAGGAAGTACCAGAACTAATAAAACTAGAGGAAAAATTAAAAAGGTTCAGAGTAACAAGAAAGTTACCTGCTCGCACCAATCTCCATGTCCACATTGTCAATCTCTACTTCCTTCAGCCAAATCAAAGCCTCTCCAATACAAATACCTTCAGCTTCACGAGGTTGGAAACGAAACTCTACAATATCGTCTTAGTTGCAATAAAACCCCCCTCAGTGACATGGAGATTACCTTACATCCGAGCCCCATATGAGGATTATGGGTAGAGAGGGAGGCACTAGTGTTAAGCTTCAACCTGTTTAGGCCTGATTTCCATTGCACTTAACCCCAACATTACACTACCAGTTACAAATCAAAGCCTCTCCAATACAAATACCTTAAGCTTCACGAGGTTAGAAACGACCAGTCCACAATATCGTCTTAGTTGCAATGAAACTAAGGTCGAGTTGGGAAAATTGAAAATCTCAAATTGAACAGAAATCGATCTAAACGAGCTAGAAAAAAACAATTCAGAAAAACTCGAAACCAACAAAAAAAAATTGAACCAAACCATTATTTGTTACTTTTCGTCTTGGTTTTCACTTTACAAAATCGAACCGAACCGAATATATCAAATTTCCTTAGGTACTTTGCTTTATTTATATGAGTATATGTGATATGTAAAAAAAACACAAATTCTCTGTAATTGACAAAACTATATACTCCCTCCGTCCCGGAGTATTTATCTAGTTTTGACTTTTGGAACTGTTCATATAAACACTTTGACTCATCAAATTCTCTCAATGTGTAAGTCTAAATATAGTCATGTGTGATCTTGTTTGGTTTATCTTAACATATAGATTATTAATATATAATTTTTATAATTTTTTAATATACAAATTACAAGATAAAATGCATTAAAGAAGTGTATTGGATGATGTGTAAATATGAAAGTGGACAAATACTCTAAGACGGATGTAGTATTTTATATTTATGACTATATGTGATATTGTAAACTTTTGATTGAAATGGAGAAAGTATATATATTTTGTTAATTTTAATTGTAAAATATTTTTAATGGACAAATAATTGAGGGAGAAAGTAGGGTATTTTAAAGGAAGAGTTTATTGCATCAACATCTTCTGTGGTTTGGTAAATGTGTACTGATGGTGTAAATATAAATGGGTGGGTTAACCGGGTTTGACCTGGACACACTCGACCCGTAATATAAAACACACAACAAGAACATAAAGTAAGACCTAGACCGGGTAAATCTCATCAGTCTGAATTATATTTCTTACTCTGTGTCAAGAGTGTACTTTATAGTGAGATAAAGAACAGATCTCTCCTCTATCCATAATCATCATATTTATATAGGAGGATTCGTGACCTTCCCCTGCTCATCCATGGACAAAATAAGAAGCTCATGGGAAGGTCACTATAGTTAATGGGGACACTGTACAATCATTGATTTCAATAGCTACAAGCCAAGACACTGTTCAATCAATGACTAAAAGATGGATATTCTCAATCCAATCAACCCTGCAAAATGACAAACATCCCTTTCACTGTATGGCTCGTGATGGATGAGCAACGGGGTGGTCCCTCGGTCTTTGACGTGGTTCGCCATGCCTGAGAGACTGGACCAATGTTAGCCAAGTAATGTGATATGACCGGTCATCTTTTCTCAGAGGTTACTCGGTCATTTCTTGAGCTCAACCCGTCTCTTTGGTCTTCCGGAATATCTTTCGTAACATTAGGTGATATTTTGGCTATCGCCCAAAATGTGACCGGTCACTTTTTTAAGGGAAGTGACCGGTCAACTTTTGACCCGTCCCAATCGAAGAGTTAACCTCATTTGGTGATTGATGAAAGTGACTGGTCATATTTTGACCTGTCCATTTCGGTTATCCGGGTCGGGTATAGGGATATACCCATCATGTACCGTTATCTCTCATGATTTCAAAAAACTTACACACTTCTCTCAATATGTAAACCTAAATATAGTCATGTGTGATCTTGTTTGATTTTTTTAACATATAGATTATTAATACTCCCTCCGTCCCTCATAGATCTTTCCAATAGCCCCTTTTCTTTGTCCACAATAGATCTTCTCATTTCATTTTTTAACAATTAAAATACCACAACTACCCTCACTTACTTTATTTATTACTCCTCACTCACCTCATTTAAAACACTCCATCCATTTTCATTAAGGGTATTATGGTAAATTTTCACCTTTTTCAAATCTTCTTAAAAACAACAAAAAGTCAAAATGAGAACATCTTAAGTGGATGGAGGGAGTATATAATTTCTATAATATTTTAATATACAAATTACAAGATAAAATGGATTAAAGAAATGTATTAAATGATATGTAAAAATGAAAGTGGATAAATATTCTAGGACGGAAGGAGTATTTAATTATACCCACAGTATATGTTTTGAAATTATGATAGGTAAAGATAGGGCTGTAAACGGATAGCCGAAAATCCGATTACCGTCCGCATCCGTATCCGTTTAAAGAGGAAATATCCGCATCCATTTTAAACGGATATTATCCGTATCCGATTAAGGATATCCGATTACTAAACGGATACGGATTTGGTAATTGTATATCCGATCCGTTTAAAATCCGATCCGCATATGCATCCGTTTAAATAACCGTTTATCCGAATATCCGATCCGTTATATATAGTTTTTTCTAATTTTTTATTTTTATATTTTTTTTCTCTATTGATATTTANATTCGATATCCGACAAAAATAAACGGATGCGGATTTGGTAATGGCACATCCGATCCGATTAATATCCGTTTACACCCCTAGGTAAAGATGTTATTGGTGGAATAAACTTAAGAACCACGAGGTGATGAGGTTTGGATAGTCGTTGCCACATGATTTCCACCCATCTTTCTGCCTCTCAACTCCGATTCCGACAAATACAGAATCGTTCTTTCAAATCTAACCAAATTAAACCCAAAATTCTCCTCCATCGTCTCTAGAACGTTCGCGCGTATTTTTTTCTCTTTGACTCATCGCAAGGAGGCTGACAGTTCTACTATGGTCTCCCCTCGGTTTCCGGCACCTTTGATTCCTCTGAAGTTCTGAATAATTCGCGTCACCGGATGGCTGTCATGTTACCGCCGTCGAGAATCTCTTCATTCTCAGTTGGGCTGCCCCCGGCGGGGATTTATTCCAATACAAAGTTCAGAGCCGGGAAAAAGGTCGAAACTCCTCAATTCAATACGAGTGGAAAGGAAATGGCTAAAATTAGGGTTTTATTCAGCGTTAAGGATTTGGAGGAGTCCGTGAAAGGTTCGCGTTTGGGGGATAATATGGGTCTGCGCGAGCAGTTCTCAGCTCAGCCCAGTGCTACGAAGATGAGCAAAGAGGAGGAGCAGAGGCGGGATTTCTATCTCAACACGGGCTACGCCATTCAGACCCTCAGGGAGGAGTTTCCGATCTTTTTTCTCCGGGAGATTACATTTGATATCTACAGGTTTTTTTTGTTTGTTTCTTGCTATCTCTCGTTATAATGATCTGTCTACAATTGATGTGGTAGTAATTCTAATTTTTATATCTGTTCATGACTTCAATTCTGTTTTCCAGCTAATATGAGTAAATAGCGAGTAAATTGCAAGTTTTTGAACGGTGAGAATCCCCAGAACTATTTGTTTCGTTTGGAAAAATATAACCCCAATCTGCAAAGATTCACTTTTCCTTCAAAAAAAAGTGTCAGGAGTCCTCTTCTTTTTGGACTTACTTTGGTGCTGTTATTGATTATTGTAAGGCACCATTGGCTGATTGTTCTTTTGCTTCGATTTCTTTTGTTCGGCGTTCATCTAATGTGGTAGCACATATATTGGCTAGGCGGGTGGGTTCTCAGTGTGGTGCTTGGACCTCTACTCCTGATTTTGTACTTCCACTATTGGTGATTTAATGAAGTTGTTAACAAAATTGAGTATTTTGTGTCTTAGAATGTTGGATAGGATGCATATGTTTTTAGTGGTACACTGACAATAAAAAAGATGTAAGATCTGTTCTTTTTCCACTTCTTGGCATTCTTATGCCAAGAACAATAAAACATGATTAAGATAATTAGCAATAGAGCTAAGCACTTGGTGTAATTTTTTATACACTGCCACATTGGATTAGGTTTACCATGTTTCATATGGTGTATTTCCAAGTTGTGAAACTCAATACCTTTTGGTTTGCAGCATTTCTACCAACATCGGCTTGTTTAGAAACATATGCAATGTGGTGTGGCAAGTAGTCATTTTTTTGTAGAGGGGGGGGGGGGTGAAACACGATTTGAAGTCCAAGAATGATATGCGGAGTAATAATTTTCACCTCTGTAATATAATGTTTTCAATGATTTGATGTTCCTTTTCACTTATTCCAGGGATGATATTGTGTTCAAAGACCCAATCAACACATTTGTGGGCATTGAGAATTACAAATCAATCTTTTGGGCGCTACGGTTCCATGGCAGGATATTTTTTAAGGCACTGTGGATTGACATTGTTAGTGTGTGGCAGCCTGTGGAGAACATGATAATGGTGCGTTGGACAGTCCATGGAATTCCGCGGGTTCCATGGGAGAGCCGTGGTCGGTTTGATGGGACTTCAGAATACAAACTTGATAAGAAGGGGAAGATATATGAGCACAGGGTCCACAATATTGCTCTGAATGCACCTCCCCCAAAGTTCCTTGTGCGATCTGTGCAAGAAATGATTCAATGCATTGGGTGTGGATCAACCCCAAAGCCCACTTTCTTTGAGATATCATCCTCTTCGTTCAAGAACTTCATGGCACACGTGAATTCTTGTGGTCCCAGATGTCACCTGTCTTCGATCTTATCTTCTTCTGTCAGGAATCAGGAGGATATTGAGGAATCATCGGAGAGAAGATGGCATTGAAGAAGTGAGCTCTTGCTAGGGATGGGAATCTCTGATAACCCACAATTACCCTTACTGTGGAGTTCATCCATGAAAGAGCGGTTATATTTGTAATACAGTACTAAAAAACGCGACTCTTTTTCTCATTGACATGGATTTGTAAAGTCTTTTTTGTTGTATAGTCATGTTCTTATAAGTGCTGCTACATCAAGCTTAGCTTGTAACATGGTAATATTATGGATTTGAAGTTTGCAAATGGTCCTCTCCTCTTATAGATTCAGTTCAAGTCGTCGTTTAAATTTTTTTTTGTAAGATTTTTTCATGAATAGTGTTTGCACAATTGCACCTCAAACTTGATAGATTTGTCTTTCTTTCTTTCTAAATATAATTTTTAGAGCAATGGCGAATGAGTATAGAAATGTATTCTTGTTTTGCGCTCTTGGTTAAAATAAAGTTTTATTTGATCTTATAAGCGTTGCTACATAAGCTTAAGCTTTTAACATGGTAATATTATTGATTTGAAGTTTGCAAATGGTCCTCTCCTCTTATGGATTCAGTGCTAGTGGTCGTTTAGATCCTTTTCTTTTTCTTATCCAATTCGGCTAGAATAAAGATTAAGGTTGGATTACAAACTATAAGTACTTAGCTTCTTCTCCTAGAGTAAAATATACTCCCAAATTTTGACATATACTACGTAAATGATTTTATATATTTGCATCCCTCCATTATTTATGGTTTGAATTAGGACCGACCTAGGAGTTGGGCAATATGCCCTACCGACCCAGACTCATTTTTTGGGATTTAATACTATTAGTCTTATATTAACACTAATATTATTAAAAGTTTAAAAAAAGTTATGCGTGGAAAGATATCTATAAAAAAAGATCATGCTGTAATATTTAATAATAAATGACTAAATATAAATGATCAGTTATTAATAACTAATTATAGAAATGTAGGAAGTGAGTATTAAGGCTATGTAATTTTCAACTTATTTTTTACTTATTACTTATTCTTATTGAAATTATATCAGAGCACATCAGATTAGATATACTCCCTCCGTCCCCCTGTATTTGTCCACTTTCATTTTTGCACACAATCTAATGCACTTCTTTAATCCATTTTATCTTGTAATTTGTATATTAAAAAATTATAAAAATTATATATTTATAATCTATATGTTAAGATAAATCAAACAAGATCACACATGACTATATTTAGGCTTACACATTGAGAGAATTTGATGAGTCAAAGTGCTTAGATGAACAGTTCCAAAAGTCAAATGTGGACAAATACAGGAGGACGGAGGGAGTAATTTTGAATATAATTACATTTAGATCAAATCAAATCAAATTAAGATTTATTTCAATCAAATCAAAACTAATCAGATTAGGTGAATGAAAAAATGACTTACTTGGTCCGTCCTTGAGTGTTTGTCCACTTTTGACTTTTGGAACGGTTCATCTAAGTACTTTGACTCATTAAATTCTCTCAATGTGTAAGCCTAAAAATAGTCATGTGTGATCTTGTTTGATTCGTCTTAACATATAGATTATTAATATATAATTTTTATAATTTTTTAATATACAAATTACAAGATAAAATGGATTAAAGAAGTGCATTAGATTGTGTGCAAAAAATGAAAGTAGACGGACAGAGGGGTATTTGTATTGTTTGGTGTGAGCTTGAGCGGGGTGGGGTGGACCTCAAACTCAAACGACCCAACCCAGCTAAGCTTTAATTAAGCTCAGTTCAACCCACCCACACCTGTCTTTCCATCATCTTCTTCCTCAACATTAAATACGACTACTACGTCCGTTTCGCTTGATCATGACTCCATCAATGCACTTCCCGGCATTGCGTCCTTCTCAAGACTCCTCCACCGCAGCCCGCCACCGCCATCACCTCCCATAACCGACCTACTCCATTGTTAACCACCGAAATCTTCCGCTTAAATTATATTGCTGCCTTCCCACTTTGGCGGCTCACCGATCTCTCTGCTCTGGAGATGATGGAAGCGGTGCAAGCGAAACCGCCGAATGCCGCGATGACGTTCGACGAAGTGTCGTTGGAGCGGAGCAAGAGTTTCGTCAAAGCCTTACAGGTTTCATTCCTTTTCCTCTTCTCCCTTTTTTTATATTTGTTTCTGCCATTTTTGAGATCTGATCTGATCTGCTCGCGCGCCCCTCATTGCTCTTAATTTATAGTTGAATTCGCCATGTAAGTTCCCATCTTATCCATTACGGCATTCTCTTTTCTCTACCTTTATTATTTATGTAAATGGTGCCATTCTCCAGGCACCATTTCATTGTCGAAAACAATTAACCATTGCCCCTTCTGATCTCACTTGTCATGTTAGAAAATATGATTATTATTTTTATTTTTTTGATTAATTCTGTTTCTGTTGCACGCCTGCTTCAGGAATTGAAGAACTTAAGGCCTCAACTGTATTCTGCTGCTGATTATTGTGAAAAGTCTTATCTTCACAGCGATCAGAAACAGATGTAATTCTATGTTCCTTATGCTTGTATGGATCAGCCCCCTTTGAAGTGGGCTGTTAATCGCAATCATCATTATTACTCATTGTTTACCTGCAGCTAATTAAGATGAGATTTTTTTTTAAGAAATTAAAATTGTGCCCTAATGTAGTGTTTTGTTTTAGGGTTTTAGAGAACCTGAAAGATTATGCTGTCAGAGCACTTGTAAATGCGGTAGACCACCTAGGAACGGTTTCTTACAAATTGACTGACCTCGTTGGCCAGCATAATTTAGATGTTTCGGCCACGGAGTTAAAGATCTTTTGCTTAAATCAGGTATTTGTTGAGTTCTTACTCTGTATTCTTTTTTAAGCCTTAGATTGATCATCAAATATTCACCGCAGTGAACTTAAATATTGTCTATATCAGCGACTTCTAACTTGTCAAACATACACGGAGAAAGAAGCACTCAGACAGCAGCAGCTATTAGCTGTCATCCCCAGACATCACAAACACTACACTTTACCAAGTATAGTCCTTGCTTGAATTTCTTGAATGCAAAGTCAGCCTCACTTCCTATCCCACTCTTATAATTTTGTAATGTCCTAGATTTTGTCAACAAGAAGGTTCACTTCGGTCCCCATAATCATAGGCAACATATACAATCCAGAGCCCACCTTTACGCTTCAGGTAATTAACCACTTTTTTATTGCTGCCATGCTGACAAAGTTTCTCCTGCTGTTATTACACTTATGTGTCAATGTTAACATATGCATTTTGACTGCAGGCAATCCGGCTGCTAAAACTCTTTCATGGCATCTGGCATCAGAGACCACATCAACTTTGAAGGACTCTTCATTTGGTTTTGCAGGGTTAGGAACTTCTTGGCTTTGTACACATGCAATAGAGAGTTTCTAATAAAATCATTTTTAGAGTTCATTATAGTGGGATACAGTATTATGTTTGTTAACATTCTTACAGTGCTGATGATATAAAAAGTCCAGGAAAAACATCTGCAGCGTTCAATTTGTTATGTATGTTAAGGATCCATTCCATGATTATTGTCCTGCACTTTCTGTCTAAGAAAATATATCATGCATGTGTTAATTAAAGGATGGCTTGAATTTTATTGCGGGCAGACGCTGCTTCGAGCAAGACTAGGACAAAAGTGCCTCCAGCTCAACCTACTAACCCCCCAAGCATGAGTCCTGCATCTTCTATAGCAACACAGACATTGGGCATTGTGCAACGGGTAATGCTATACCCACATTATTGACACTACCTATATCTGCTAACTCCCTCCCGAAGTGTGTTATGCATCCATTATCAAAACAAGCCACAAAAGAGGCAGACTCACTTTCATTCCCACTGCTATTGGTTTTCTTTTTCTTCTTCTTTTTCAGGATAATACACGGGAGGGTTCTAAACCAACGCATACATATAGATCATCTGACAATCAGCGGTGGGAACTGGTACGTGCACCTGCTCGCAGCAAGAGTGTTCTTTCAACTCTCTTTGCTAAACAGAAGTTACTGAAACTCCAAAAGTGAAGGGGGGTGAATGCCCCACAGCGATATCCATATAGTCTTGTTGATAAGGATCCATGAAGCTCGTTTTCTCAATCATACCACACTACACCACTAGGTCTATATATTGCAGCAGTTCTCATCAAATGCAGTTTTTTTTTAAATACAAAAGTTTTACTAAAATAGAGAATAATTTGTAGCATTGTGATGTGTACAGTACAATGACTGGGTTTAGTCATTTCCAATAAAGCATCAAGGGTATAGGTTCAATGTGATTCCAGGATTGCACTCTGCGTTATCTTGATTCATCACTCACATGACTAGGCTGTTTAAGATAATTAATCTTTTAAACATAGTTTTTACAAGCTAGAGCCCACAAGGTATGGGGTGTTAGAATTTGAGTATGGTAATTGAAGACTAGAGACTGGTAATTGAATCCTTGAAGCTGGTAACTGAAACTTGACACCTAATAACTAGAACCTGGATTAAATCTATTGTGGGTGTTTCTCCACACTCAAAACTGCTTATAAGCAGTTTTTAATTTATATGTCAGTTGATGACATGTTTTTGTGTGCTTATAAGATGACTAATAAGTTGTTTATAAGACAGAAAAAAATAATAGGTCTTAGCTACTTATTTTTAAGCCAGTTTTTTGTTTTTTCGTCTTGACAATATCATTAACAAAGTTGTCCCTTGCCATTTATGAGTATTTACAAATGATTTATCTATCATTTAAGTCATTTTACTTCTACGAAAGAATACTTAACTTATAAATAGTTTATAAGTTAAAAACTGCTTATCAGCAATAAGCCAATAAGCACACGCACAAAGAAATACCCCCGTTATAAAACTCAATTAATCTTTTAATTACTAGAAATTGATAAGCTTAAAAAATTTATGAACTTGAAGTTGGTATTGGAGTATGGTGTTTAAAAAGAATAAGGCTTAGATTTGTAAATAAATCTATATATATGTGTTCTATTTATTTTGTTTTTGAGTGGCTTTGACTTCACGAATTTTAAGAACGTATTTAGAAGTGAAATATGTTTGGTGAAAGAGTGATGTTTACATGATCCCTAAGTCTGCATTTAAAATCTAGATCTTCTCACATTTTTCATGAGCTGACATGTAAATATATTTTTTTCTCTTGCAAAAGGCCAACTTTCTTTATGCTACAAATGTACTAAGATCCATAAAATAAGTTTGAACCTTAGGTCCACAAAAGAATTTTCGTTGGTGTTGTTAGTGGAATTATATAAAGAATGATAAAATAGTTTGATCACATAAATAACAATTGTAAATAATTAATTGGAGAGACATACAATGAAAGGATATTTCTTAAACTTATATGTTTTTTAATATATTAGAATATTTTTTCGTTCAACTAGTATTTCTTAAATGTTCCAAGCAAACAAGTGATGCGACGTGGGATTGTATCGAGAAGAAATTCTTTGCAGTAATGAACATGGACGCCTCTTACCGAACCTGAGATCAACTCACTTCCAAATGGGGCCACATCAACCGTAAACTAATAACGTTTATCGGAGTTTACTAGGAATGCTCTCAGTCCTAGAAAAGCGGGATGAACGATATCGATGTTTTGCGGCAGTTATCGCTCGGTATCAAGACGACAGACACTAATTCAAAGTCCCCGCCGCTCCTTGGAGATTTTTAAGCTGTTCACCGAAATGGCAACAAATTAACACCTCGGAGGCTGGATCGTCAAAAAAAGATCCTCAACAGCGGTTGAGGCCGATGAGACTATCAGCTCGGCGGAACAAACACCTCCCTTCAACCTATATGACTTCGACGACGATGACCCCATTTCACGGCCAATCAGAAGGACGAAGGCAAAATCTCACGATGATGTCGGCCGGGCAATGGTTGAACAACTGCGTGTGTTCAATATTAGGAAAGAAGAGAGGGAGAAACGAAGACAAAAGAAGGAAGATGTCGAAATAATGAAAACTTATCTTGATATGTTAACGGGCTTCAAACGTATGTTTTACGAGAGAAAACAAAAAGAGATCAGTCAAATATAATTTGCCTTAGTTTTTTATCAATGTTTTTTTAGTAAAAGTTCTTTTTTAATGTAATTTTTTATTTATTGAATTATTATTATTATTTAAATTTAATTAATCAATGAAGTTTATTATTTTAGTTTTATAAAATGTGTATTAAAAATATAAAAAATATATTTTCATATTTTTTCAAAATTAAAAAATGCCAACTTGAGAAGTTTTATACTAGGAGATTGAGAGAGTAATTAATGGGAAAAAGGGAAATAAAGGAATGAAAAAGCATTTGAATTTAGCTTTTTTTTCTCGATGAAAATAAAAGTAAATACAATTCGGAGTTTCGGACTCCATTTTAAAAAAGGAAGGTGGTGTGTTCAAAAAACAAGAAAAAGAAAAGAAGGTGGTCAACGCATAGTTGACCGCCACACTCTCACCAGAATTCGCTAATCGTATTCATTCTGTGCTGATTACGCAGGGACTTGCTCCAGTTCTACAGCTGCTGTTTCTTTATTTAGTTTTATCAAATATTTATACTCCGTATTTCTTTTTTAAATGCTCCGCAAAAAAAAAAAGTTACTCCAAATATCACGAGCTAAAAGAAAGTTCAATATTCTTTCTTGACATTTTTCCTCCGTTCGTCATTGGGAAGTCCAATAGATTCTTGTAAGAGAAATTCATTTGATGGGCGGATAAAATGGGTTCTCTTGAAACTGGGGTTCCACTCAAGAAAGATCCGCACCGCCATTTCATGCTTCGCTCATCCTCATCGTCATCGTCTTCTTCTGGAGCAAGCAACAGCAGGCTTCAGAGGCTCAGATCGAGATGCACGAGGGCACTTCTGTTCAAGAAGATTGACTATCTCCAGTGGATTTGCACGGTGGGGGTGTTCTTCTTCTTTGTCTTGCTGCTCCAGATGCTTCTGCCTGGTTTCTTGGTTGAAAAATCCCAAAATTTCTCAAGTGTCAGTGGAGTTGGGTCTGGGGATTTGGAGTTCTTGAAAGAGCTGGGCGCTTTGGACTTCGGGGAAGATTTGAAGTTCGAGCCTTCCAAGATTTTAGCCAGGTTCAATGCCACTGCTGAGTCTAGGAGAGCAATGGGGATACCCTACCCCAAACCCAAACTTGGATTGGTGAGTATCCATATTTTTCTGCCAAGTGCTGTTCTGGTTGTATTATGGTGCTGTTAGTGGTTTTATACTTTCCAAAAATCTGGTAGGTTTTTGCTAATATGTTGGCTGATCCATATCAAGTAATGATGCTTAACGTTGCGTTATCTTTGAAGGAGATGGGCTACGAGGTTGAGGTACTTGTCGTGGCATTACTCTCTTGTTTTTCAAACTTTTACTACAAGAACATACAGTGCCCTGAAGTTTGCCACGATTGATTTTCTAAGTGCGCTTTTTTCATTTTCCATGATAGCCAACTATTTTACTCATAGATCTTCTAGAGAGTTGATGAAGTGTTCTTTAAACACAACAATTGCGGCTTTCTCCAATATATATTCCATAGTTTTGGAAAAATTGAGAACGGTTTGAGTGCCCTACGTTTCTTCCTGTCTTAACATTATGTCTTTAACTTTTAGGTGCTTACACTTGAAGATGGTCCTGTGCATGCTGTATGGAGAGATACTGGACTTCCAGTTAGCACTATAGAAACTGATAAGAATATGAAGACTATCTACGTAGATTGGCTTTCGTATGCTCTCACATTTTATGATTTGTTTTACTAAGTTTAGTGTTTTGGACATTCCAATTTCTTATTTATCCAATCCTTTCTGCCCTTTGCCTTTTACTAAGCTAAGTGGCTGCATTTTTTGTATACGCCAACCAGCCTTGTACTTTGTAGCTACTCCGTATTTTATATAGCTTTTACCTACATGGCTTTCTAGGTTCTTTTAACAGTTTCACCCATTACCGTCATATATCAAGAGTACAACATGTAGTGGACTTTCTTATCTAAACTTTCTTGCATGCCTTTTTCAGCTATGATGCCTTACTTTTGAGCTCACTTGAAGTTGCCAGAGTATTATCTTGGTAAGCATCAGCTCCTAATGTGTTCTGTGTCACTTAAGTTAAATTCACATACATTTGGAAGTGTAAATGTAACATACTTTTACATTTTAAGAATTTCAATGTCCTTCTCCCATTTATACTTGTTAGTTGTTACAGCCTGATGCAGGAACCTTTTAAGAATGTACCTGTTATGTGGACTATCCAGGAACATGTGCTTGCTTCTCACTTGAGACAGTATAAGTCTGGTGGCCAGAACATGCTTGTTGAGCATTGGAGAAAAGTATTCAGCCGTGCTGATGTTGTTGTGTTCCCAAATTATATTCTGCCGGTATAATTCTATAGAAAATAATCACATTATCTTGTATATTTTGGGTTTTTCTGTGATTGTATCATGGGCAAAGCTAAACTCAATGTTGCAAGTATGCTATCGTGCTGAAATATGAACATTTTTGGTACCTAACCCAAGTTAAAAAACATGAGTCCAACTTGAGCGGATATAGATATTGTTAAGAATGGAAAATGTTTGATGTGTAATAAACATTCATACTTGTATATGATTATTATGTACACTTGAAGTTCATTGAGCTGGTGTTTACATTATCAAGTTTTTTTGCATGGATACTGCAAGTAAAATCAATGTCTGTGTGTGTCTAGTATTCAATTGGAAGCTAATACTCAATTGTGTTTGGCTATTTATTTAGATATTATACTCAACCTGTGATACTGGAAACTACTTTGTGATTCCGGGATCTACTAGTGAAGTATGGGAAGCTGCTAATTTTCTGGCATCAAACACAGATAGTTATCGTGCTAAGATGGGCTATGGATCAGGAGACTTCATTATTGTAATTTTAGGAAGCCAACTTCTATACAAAGGTCTGTGGCTTGAGCAAGCCCTCATTTTACAGTCTCTGCAGCCAATCTTACTTCACATGGAAAATGATGGGAGTTCTAAATCTCATTTCAAAGTTATTGTTTTAGCTGGAGGATCAAATAGTAATTACACTATGGCTGTGGAGGTAAAGCTACATATTTCCTTTCTATTTATTATTCTTATTTTAAAATCCATTAATAAAGCATGACAGTTGGTTTTTATGAAGGATTCTTTGATGCTTAGCTTGTTGCTGTTGTTCTTGCGCGTTTGCTAACTGTAAACTTAAATGCAGACAATTGCACTGAACTTGAAATACCCGAATGGAATGGTGAAGCATTTTGCTCCAGGTGAAGACACAGAAAGTATCTTAAGTATCGCTGATGTGGTGATATATGCTTCATTCCGTGAAGAGCAATCATTTCCAAACACTCTGCTAAAAGCAATGTGCTTTGGGAAACCTGTCGTAGCCCCAAATATATCAATTATCAAGAAAAATGTATGTTTTAAACTCAACTTTCTTACTGACAAATTTGTGGTATTTTCTAACCATGTTTTTAAACAAATCTAGAGACTGACTGCCTCAAAACACTGTTCAGGTTGATGACAGGGTGAATGGCTTTCTCTATCCAAAACAGAATATTAAAGTTTTACCTCATATAATCTCACAAATTGTCTCAAATGGTAAACTGTCACTTCTTGCTCAAAATGCTGCATCTATTGGAAAGCAAACAGCTAGGAACCTTATGGTTTTGGAGAGTGTTGAAGGGTATGCTTCACTTTTGGAACACGTTCTCAGGTATACATCTGGAGCTGCAAACATACAGTCCGTGACAAAGATTCCTCTCAAATTGAAATCAGAGTGGCAGTGGCATCTGTTTGAAGGAGCAATTGATGTTGATCATTTCAAAAATAGAACTTGGCGGTCCCATATGTCACTGAACAAGCTTGAAAACCAATTGAATCATACTCAAGAGGATAGTTCTGTGGCATTGAACGACACCTTTGTATATAGCATTTGGGAGGAGGAAAAATATATGCAGATGACAAATAGAGCGAAGAGAAGAGAAGATGATGAAGTTAGTGGTGTTCCTTTTGTTTCTTCTCATTCTACCAGTACAATTTGACTGCTTGATTTGGAACTTTTATTTTTCTTTTCATTTTATCGTTCTTAAATTTACTCATGTACTTTTATGTTTGTATTTGAGGCAGTTGAAGGATAGAATGTTTCAATATCGAGGAACATGGGAGGAAGTATATAAAAGTGCCAAAAGAGTTGACCGATTGAGGAATGATTTGCATGAGAGGGATGATGGGGAGCTTGAAAGGACAGGCCAAAGGTTGTGCATTTACGAACCTTACTATGGGGAAGGGACCTGGCCATTTTTGCAACACACGTCACTGTACCGTGGGCTTGGACTGGTGAGTGGCCTTTGAATATGATTTGTTTTTTTATATAGTTCATCGCTATATCTAACAATTTGACATCACTATGTGGACTCACTAACTGTAGTCTACTAAAGGACGGAGACCAGGCCATGATGACATTGATGCACCCTCTCGTCTTCCACTGCTAAATAACCGCTATTACCGAGATATCCTTAGCGAATTTGGAGGTTTTTTTGCTCTTGCAAATAGGATTGATCGCATACACAAGAATGCCTGGATAGGTTTCCAATCCTGGAGATTGACAGCAAGAAAGGTTTTCTTTTTTCATTGTTCATGCTGTTTTAGTTTAAGTTAGTTGATGATTGCCCAAGTGCATTCCCAACTCTGGAAGACTACCACCATTCTTCTCTTTGGTTAGTCTTTTTATGAGGCACACTGTTTGTGACCCAAATCATAAACTAGCTGTTTGACTAGTGCCTAATAGTTTTGTAAGAGTATATATATACATATTGGAGAAGGGGATACGGTTTATTGTAAGAATATATTGCATAAAACAGCTCAAATTTATTTAAAATTTGAGAATATGTCAGCACTCAATTTATACAAGTCAAAGGTGACACATGGTTCGCTAATGCATCGTAATCGGCCTCTGTTTGTTTACTAACTTTGGTCATAATCAGGAAGCCTTGTCTAAGATGGCAGAAATGTCATTGTTGGATGCAATTGAGGAACGCAGATATGGTGACACTTTATTCTTCTGGGCTTCTAAGGACAAGGATCCAAGAAACCCACAGAAACTGAACTTCTGGTCATTCTGTGATACTATTAATGCAGGGCACTGCAAGTAAGATTCATCGCGTTAAAATTTTTCCCTTTCAGCTCTACAAAACAAAAAAAGAAAACAAAAGACATGCTGGGCTTTCTATTTCTTGGAGCTTAATACGTGAGGAGTTAATTGTTGATATGGTGAAGGTTTGCTTTCTCGGAGGCTATGAAGATGGTGTATGGAATTAAACAAAATATAAGCTGCCTTCCTCAAATGCCATCCGACGGAGACACATGGTCGGTGATGCATAGCTGGGCATTACCAACCAGATCCTTTCTTGAGTTTGTAATGTTTTCAAGGTATGGGGCTCTACCAGATCCTTTCTTCGGCTCAATCCATCCATACCCTTTCCTAATTTCACATCACTGACTAGCCATGTGATTTAGATCAATGATATGATGCCATCTTTTTATCATTTTTCCCAGAATGTTTGTGGATGCACTTGACTCAGAGTACTACGACGAGCATCACCAAAGTGGGTATTGCTACCTGAGTGCAACTAAGGTAAAAAAAATATTTGTTTTTCTGGGACTCGGTCCACATTTCTATACATATGGGAATAATGAATTGTTAATGAAATAACAAATGAGTGTACGCGTGCAGGATAAGCACTGCTATAGCAGGATACTGGAGTTGCTTATAAATGTGTGGGCATACCACAGCGGGAGAAGAATGGTGTACGTGGACCCAAAGACAGGTGTGATGGAAGAGCAGCACAAGGTGGAGGGGCGGAGAGGGAAAATGTGGGTGAAATGGTTCCAGCACAGCACGGTGAAGGCGCTGGACGAAGAGCTGGCAGAGGTGTCAGATAGTGGTGGTGATGATGCCCCCAGAAAGCGGTGGCTATGGCCATCCACTGGAGAAGTGTTGTGGCAAGGAATGCTGGAGAGGGAGAGGAACCAGAGGAATAGGGAGAAGGAGAAGAGGAGGCAACAGAGCAGGGATAAGATCTCCAGGATTAGGAGCCGGACCCACCAAAAGGTGATTGGGAAATACGTGAAGCCTCCGCCCGAGGAGGAGAAGCAGCAACATACTACTATTATAATTCCCAAAAACTCAACCCAAGAAAAAGAAGAAGAAGAAGAAGAAGAAGAAAAAGCTGCTTCTTCTTCTTCTTCTTCTGTACAGCATCTGCTATAGCCAGCCAGCATTCAGTTCTCTCACTGTCTAAAGATATATATAGAATGAAATTAGATTAGCTCCTGCCTCAATTTTCTCATGCATTGTTATTGATTCCATGTCACAAGGATTGGCTAAAAAGTATAGCCTGGGCCTGGACGCCTGGTACACACACATTCATTTATTCATTTGTCTTTTTGTTTTCCTTTTTGTTTCTTTAGCGGTATTGACATCTATCCAAGAAAAAGAAGAAATGAGAATTGAGCCAAAGTCATTTAGGGAATGAATTTAGCAACACTCTATAATTATTATAACAGTTTTTTTCATTATTAAATGTTGAGTATATATAAAATAATAATAAATACTGATATAAATTATGTGGTGTTTTTATATGATTATAAGCCGGTCAAAACTGCTTATAAGAAGTTTTAGCTTATAAGTCGGCTGATAACATGTGCTTATAAGCTACTCCATCCGTCCCAATTTAAATTGCCTGTTTTGACTTTTGGACATATTTAAGGAAAATAAAAAATAAAGTTGATTTTCCAAAATTGCCATTACTTTTTAGGAGGGGTGATAATGAATGAGAAGATAAGGTGAAAAAGAGTGACTTATTTTAGGGGTAGTTTAGGTATTTTATTTTTAAAAGTTTATGAAAACAACTAACAGACAACTTATTTTGGGATGGAGAAAAAAGGCAAACATGCAATTTAAAATGGGACAGAGGAAGTAACTTATAAGCTGCTTATATGTCAGGTAAAATAAATAAGTTTTAGCTACTTATTTATAAAATTAGTTTTTTCGTTTTTTTATTTTGACCAAATTGTTTGCAAAATTGTCCCTAATCATTTATGAATATTTTTAAGTGACTTATTTCTTATTTAAGTTATTTACTTTCATGAAAAAATATTTGACTTATAAGCAACTTATAAGTTAAAAATTGCTTATTAAGAATTAGACAATAAGCACCAGCATAGAAAAATATCTCGTATGTCTTGATTAATTTAATTATTGATGTATCTTAAAAGTCATAATTGTCAATTAATTGTGAATGAAGTGAGTATTCTTTTATTATCTCACATTGTGTTTAAACTTCTACTTAGATATGTTGTGACTCATTTTCTATTTGTGGTCACATTATATGTTGCGACTCATATTTATTTCTGGATAAACGTACTTTGATTGTCAATCAAATATACGTTATTTTAAAATATTAGTACAAAAATGATTTGATTATTTATATCATGTAGAAAATTATCAAAAGTTTATTATTATATGATTATTAAAGTTTATGCATTCACTAAGGTAGTTGGGTAGGCATTTCAGGCTACTATATTTTAAATTAATTTTTTTTAAAATTTTGATCAAGCCACATCATTTTTGAACGGGCCCACTGATATGTTTAGGAAGGAGAGGGAGGGAGCGTTGAGAAAACCGCGAAACATCTGGAAGCCCGTAGACACAACGTACCGCCTCTTATAAACCAACCCTCACCAAAAATGTCCCTACACAATTCTTTCAGAGGGAAAATATAAAAACCAGAAAGGCGCTCGCTCATCAAATCTTCTTCTTCATCATCTGAGAAACAGTAACACCACAAAATCATCATCATCATCATCATCCTCTTCTTATTTGTTATCTGGTGGTCGATCGATTTGAGCTGACAACTGAATCAATCTTTTCGTGATTTTCACTCGCCTTCACAGTACCGATCGTAAGTACTCAATCCACACACATCGTTCCTCCATTTTTCGGTTAACGACTTTGATTTATCATTTCCTCGTTAATGGATTACCAATTTTCCGTTCTGTTTTTAAAGTTGTTTAGATCTATATATATCATTGCGGCGATTAGTGATGGTGTTTAACCTGTGAACAGCCCAAGTTATTTTAAATTGCTAAGGAGAGATTCCAAGTTTTCATTTCATAATTAAATAAGAGATTGAAACTAAATGCTTAAAGGTGTAAAATGAGAGAAATTTCCAGCACCTTACTGCAGCAATTTGTTTAGATTGGTATATATATTGAGTCCGTGTATATAGTAATTTGCATATCTGAGAGCTTGCTAGGCTATGGGGTCCATATATGATTGTTTTTTTTTCTTTCCATTTTCTCCCTCTCTGGCAGAAACAGGAAGACCATTGCTCATTCTGCTCTTGATGGATTCCTACCCTTACCAGAGGAATCAAATTCCCTATGTCCCATACGGTTATTATTACCATCCCAATGCTCAAATTGCCCGGCCTCCTCCAAACCTGGATCCAGGCAAACCCTATGAATCATGTCCATTTTATGCATATCCACAACCCCATGGCTGTTGTGGCCATAGCTATCAACCTCCTAGTCACTGTGCTTTCGGACCAACTTATGCCCCCCACATTGCACCTCCTCCTTTTCACTATGCACCCCCCGGATCACATCCTTTTTGCTATTTGCCCCAACCCTATGTCTCTATGGAACGACCTTGCTATGATTTTCAAAAGAATTTCCCGGCAGAATACCACTGTTTCGGTTGCCCAAACCATCATTGCAAGCCAAATGAGACAAATGGTGTGAAAATTGAGGAGCATGATGAGGGTTTGGACAAGAAAAATGTGGAAGCCATGGTTCCTTTCAATGCCAAGAGTGAACCATATCCAGTTGGGTGGTTTCCGTGTGGTGATGGCTGCAGGGAGAAAACAAAAGAGTGTGGTGATGCTTGTAATGGCTGGCTGCCTCTGAATTACTTTAAGAGGTCTGCTGATGGATTGAAGAAAGGGGAAGACTTGTTGACAACCCAGCATAAGCCAGATGCTAATAGCATGCGCTTTCCATTTCCAATAATTTGGACGCCTGATCAACCAGAGGACAGTCAAAAGATGGAAAGGCAAGGGACTGATATTTGTCAAATATCTGATAAGGAATTGGCTCCTCACATGGAGTCCAAGCAGAGTGGGTCATCCAAGGTGGAAGATAATGCCTTAGACTCAATGAAAAACAAGGGGGTACCTGGAAATGGTGAGAAGATGGTACACAAAGGAGTTTCTTTTCCGAAGGTCATTCCAGTAAAGCAATTGGAAGACAATGATGTGAAGTGCACTCCCAATAAGATTGAGGGGGAGTCCACCATTGCTCCCACTAAGCATGACACTAACAAAAAATCCACCAATGCTTCCACAAAGCCCAACACTAACAACAGGGACGAAAAACTTGATGGGGACGACCCTAAAAAAGCATCCACTTCAAAAAAGACATCTAAGCTACCTCCTGTTTGTCTAAGGGTTGATCCATTTCCCAGAAAAAAAGTTTGCAATGGCAGTTCAAGATCTCCAACTCATTCTGGGGCTGAGGGAAAAGAAAATGTTGTCCCAAAAGACAAATGTCCTGTCTCTTTGAATGGGGCAGAGACTTGTAAAAACAAAGGCTGGGATGGCACAAGTGGGGTGGCTGTTGAAGAGACAGCCCAAGGGAATACACACAGGGATGTGAATGTTGAATGCCGGGATGGTGCTAGTGGAGTGGCTGTTGAAGGAACATCTGAAGGGAAAGCACGGAAGGATGTGAATGTTGGATGTGCTGTTTCTTCTGCAAGTGAAAGTTGTACCGAAAATGACAGTTTTGGAGTTGAAGGAGCTCCTTCTTGGACAGAAAAGACAACTTGCTCTGAGGATAATGCTGAGTGTGACAACCCAAATGGTCAGATGAGAACACAGATCAAAAGTCTACCCTCAGAAGATGAGGCGGCCACAAAAATCCAATCTGCATATCGTGCTTTTGAAGTGCGTAAATGGGAGCCTCTGAAGAAGCTTAAGCAAATAGTTAGTATTAGAGAGAAAGTGGCTGAGATAAGAAGTGATATTCAGGCTTTGGATGACTCTTCAAACGAACTGGTGGATGACAAGCAGAAAAATGTGATTGCAGAAAAAATAATGGGCCTTCTGCTGAAGCTGGATATGATTCAGGTATATAAGCTAAAGTTAACTAAGAACCATTTCAATTTGTTTTATTCTGTGATGAACTAAATCATCCAATCAAATGATCATCGGTATGTTTATTTGAATTTTCTTTATTACTGATTTCAACCTTTATCTCTTGTAGGGGCTACACCCGATTGTCAAAGACTTTAGGAAATCGGTTGCAAGAGAGCTGGTAAGTCTGCAGGAGAAGCTGGATAACGGAAGTTTACAAGTAGAAGCAAATCCTGAGCCTGAGCAGCCTATAGCAGCGGATGATACTATGAAGGAAGACGGGAATGCTATGGACGTGCAAGGTCCCACGAACACAATGGAGCAATGTGAAGACCTGCCATTTCCAACGGAAAGTTTGCAGGAGAATGATGGACAAGGGAATGATGGCCAAATAGATGATGCATTTGCTGGTACTCAGCCACCCTGTTCCAAAGAATTATTAGAAGCCAAGGATATATTGGAGCCGACCAATTGGGATGCGGAGAGGACAGACATCGGTAATGGTCTCCCAGAGCCATTGCAAGAGTCTACCTTGTTGAAGGAGATTGAGGAAATCCCAGCACAAGATAAGATTTTGAATAGTGTAGAGCAGGTGGCAGCACAAACTCAACCTTGTGAGGTGCTTGATAATGAAGAATCTAGAATTTGCAGGGAGGCAACAACAACGGTGGAGGAGGATGTTGGAGGATTGCCACAAGATTTATCAGAGGAGAAACAGATTGCAGTGGAAAGCTCGAGGGAGAACCATGTCGAGGAGAACAAGGTGATACTTGATACCACTACTGAGTATGCAGAAGAAGAACCGGAAGATGATCAAAAGGAAGTCTGTGATGAGAATGTGATTGAGGTAGAGGGGTGTGGAGATTCAGAGGCCACAGATGGGAGGAAAGAAGAAGGTGGGGATGGGAAGGTGGTAGTAATGGAGGAGGAGGAGGAGGAGAAGTTGAGGAAGGTGATGGAGGGATTGATTGAAGCGGGAAAGGAGCAGCTGGCGGCCATAAACGCCCTCTCTGCTAGAGTCACCCAGCTGGAGAAGAGATTATTGTCTAAGCGAAAGAAGAAGCCGAAAATGAGAAAGCCAAAAATGGAAACGAAGATATCTGAAGTTTTGTCAATATAGCTAGAGTTCCAATGTGCATTCTCCATTAGTTGAGGATGAAATCCATTCATTTGTGTTCTGTCTCCCCCCAAAATATAAAGTTTTATTAAAAATGAGAGTAAATATGGACGTATACTGTAGTTACTATTTGCCGGAGACAATAATAGCCATAATCAATGGCACACACACAAAAAAGAATGGACATTTTCTTCATACCACTTCAAATCTTTGCAATTTTGTGTTGGCTTATTAGGATGTTTGTTATTAAATTTACATTAGACCATGTTTTGGTGTACACTAAAATTCAATTCCACAAATAAAAGTTGGATCAATGGATCGTAATGAACAAACAAATTGTATTCAATTTCCTAATTTCCCGTGTTTTTTAAAATTTACAGCCTCCACAAAATCAAAACAAATATAACTTGTATGAGGGATTGAGTTATAATGAATTAGAATATACGAAGTAAAAAACTAAAAATGTACTCTATCGTCTTAAAACTAATATTTCATTGTGCTTTACAATGTTGGTTGAAGTTATTTTTAATTCAGTTTATGAGAAAAATGATGTGCAACTCAAAAATAGAATTTATTTTAAAAATTATATCAGAACATTTACGAAATTAATTATATTTTTTTATCAAACAAGTAACAAAAATCACTAGATAAAATTTGATCAAATGAATAATAAATAGAAAGATAGTTTTAGGTTGGTTGGTGTAAAATCTACATATTTGAGTGTTGACATTATATTTGTTGTAAATTGTACTCGTAATACTTTTGTACTCTTGAATACTTGTTTTGTTTTTTTCTTTCTTTGGGATTAAAATTGACAAAATTTAACCAAATGATTTGCCTCTTTAAATTTGAAAAAAAAGGGAAAAGAAAAAAATAAAAAGGGTGGGTCCAGCTGTCAAACGGGAAAGAACCAATTAATTAAATTAAGGCCATCTCCAATGGGATACCCAAAAGAGATGCTAGGAGGAGAGAGAGTAAGATGTTGATGGATGCTACTATTGTAGATAGATGCTTAATAAAGGTGCTCAAAGAGAAAAATGATAGGAAGATGCTTGGCCTAGCACCCGATGCTTGAGGATGGAAGAATTGAGGCATTTGTTTTTTAAGTATTGTGGTCCAATATGTATGTGCCATGTGTCAATTTATTATTTTTTCCATTTAAAAGTTTGCATTTATAGTTTTTTTGAAGGCTCGAAAGTTTTTTTATTAAATTAGATTTGGCAACTTCAAAAAATTAGATATGGCAATGTTCTAGAATTCAAACTTTTTTTTAACGGAATGATTATTTTTTATTTATTTTGAAAATTTTCTTAGGTATTTGTTTTTCTGTTTGTTTTGAAACAATATTAACCACATCATATATTAATTACATAAAAAACATTTTAAAATATTTTACAACATAAATCTAAGAAATTTAATTTTATATCAATATCTAATATTTCATCTGTTTGGAAAAAGTGTTCCTCTTTTGACTTTGTATAAAAATAAGGAAGTACGGAGTATTAAATTGTAGTTGACTTCGAATTTTGCCCTTGATGTGATAGGTAAAAGTAAGAAGTGATGGATAGATTATTAGAGATAAAGTATGATGTGATATGTTGGGTCTGAAAAAGTAAGGATAAAAGTGGTTTTTAATAGAAAGTGAAAGTGTTTTGTTGGAAGTGAAAAAAAATGAAAGAGGAAGTATTTTTGAGAACGGAGGGAGTATAAGTTTTATTTAATTAAAGACCAAATTTTACTAATTTAAATGTAAAAAGTCAAAATTAGATATATATTCTAGGAAGAAGGTAATATTAATAATAACGAGTAAATAATTAATCTTAATTAAAAAATTATCATATAATAAATACTTATAATTAAGAAAATAAAATATAATTATATTTATATGGACCCACTGCATTTATTGAATAAAATGAGGCATTCATATGAGATGCCACTATTGAAAGGTTTAGATGTTGAGAAAGGTGCTCAATTGGCATTTTAAAAGTAGAGTCCACACTTCAAAATCTAGTGAGGGATGCTAGGGTATGCTCTAATCGTCTAAAATATCGTTGACGGTTAAAAGGGCCGGGCGGCGGTTGGGCAAAACCATTTGTATGCTGCTGTGCTCTTCCTCTCGTCTTCTTCGAGAAGAGAAGAGAGCGGGGCGGGCGGGCAGCCTTTCCTTCCATCGCAAAGCTCCCATCTTCCCTTTCTTGATATATTTCTGCCCTTTCTTGAGTTCTGTTTCGCATCGATTCCCTTTGATTCTTTCATTTCCTGCTGAGTTATATCTACCGCCGCCCAGAAAAATGCTGTGAATTCCTCTCAACAGACCGAGGTAGACAGACGAGGACGACGACAATGGAGGAGGAGACATACATCCTTGAGATTAACCTGATCTCCGCTCAAGGTCTGAAGGCGCCTCCCGCTAACCTCCGCCGGATGCAGACCTACGTTCTCGCCTGGGTCGACTCCTCCGCCAAGCTCAGAACCGGACTCGATCGAATCGGCGGCGAAAACCCTACCTGGAACGACAAGTTTCTCTTCCGGATCTCATCTGATTTCGTCTCCAGTGAAACATCTGGAGTCTCCTTCGAGATCTACTCCGTCGCCTGCATCAAAGACGTTCTCCTCGGCACCGTTCGTTTCGTCCTCAGTAGCCGCCGTGACTCTGTCAAGGAATCCGCCGGGACTCCGGCCTGCATCCCCGTCCAGATACAACGCCCCTCTGGCAGTTTCCACGGCGTCCTCAACATCGGCGTCTCTCTCTACAGAGCTACCAAATCCGATCGCGCGATGATGAAAGGAGTGTCCGCAATTTCATTCCGCGACTTGATGGCGAGAAAGGAAGCCCTCCTCCGCCGTCGCCGCCGGATGAGCGACGCCGGGCCTAAGCGGAGCCAGAAATCATCCACCGTGCTGTCACGCGACCTCTCTTCTTCGTCTAGTTCTTCCAACGGGAACGAGTCGAACCACAATTTCGCATCGACGGAGAA
Organism: Cuscuta campestris; assembly: GCA_900332095.2. NCBI lineage: Eukaryota > Viridiplantae > Streptophyta > Magnoliopsida > Solanales > Convolvulaceae > Cuscuta > Cuscuta campestris. Next base: position 1,578,675 of record OOIL02005377.1, read on the forward strand.
GACGGGAAAGAAGGTGCTCGAAGCCGGCGGCGGAGGACTGCTCTGTGGACTGCTGACGCAGAGGAGGTTCAGTTTCTGTCCATTGGATCACAACATGCTGAGGGTTGCTGATTGGGCTGGACCTCTTGACAAGATTCCCTGATGCCCGGCCCACTCGCTCTACAATCTGGGCCTCCGAATGGCTCATAGCCTAATCGAGCAGTCCTATCCTATCCTATCACAGTCTGAATGATTTCTTCTTTCATTTTTTCGGGTAACAAAAACTTGTTGATGCCTAATTTGAGATGTGTTGTAGAATTTAAAGAGAAAACTTGAATACTTCTATACCCTTGAAAACGGATTATTAGCTGTGTTAAATGGAAATAAGCTGCTTTTTAGTATAATAATAATACTTCTAAATCCAAAAAAACGTTTAAAATGTGACTTTTTTTCAAGACAATGGTGGACATTGGATGGGCATATTGGACATTGGTTGGGCATATTGATTATGTTATTTTGGCAAATATTAAATTTTATCTTGATAGTTATTGCTGTATTACATTTTAATAAAATCTTTCCGTATGTCAAAATAACAAAACATTCAAACTTAACACTTAATTAAATGAAATGTGTCCTCGTAGTATAATATTACAAATTTTAAAAGCCACGAAGTATCCTTTGGATAATGTGTGACTCGAGGATACTACGGAGTGTATTTCACATGATGTGGGACTTAAAAGTTCTAATCAGAAAATTAAAAATAGTCCGAAATACTTTTCAAGAGTGCGCCACATTCTTACAATACTGAATGAGAGGAAAAAGTATTTAAAAAAGGAGAAATATTCAAGTGACACTTAAAATACTAAGGGCCTGTTTGGGAATAGCGTTAGAGATTAGCGTTAGCGTTTTGGACAAAATTTTAACGGTGCAAATTACTTTGAAAATGCTAACGCTAAACGCTGCACGTAGATAGTCTTTTCAAAACGCTAACGCTATTCGCTAACGCTATTCCCAAACAGGCCCTAAATAACATTTCTTATATCCAATTTAAGTTGTTTTTTTTTTTGAAACACAATTTAAGTTGTTTATTTACTACTCAGAGTCAAATTGTAACCACATTTAGGGGTGAACTTGTACCAAACCGAACCTGAAAATTCCCGAGAAAACCGAGAAAATCAAACCATATTGAACAGAACATTCGACTCGGTTGGAAACAACACGAGGTAATTTCTCATCTGAGATTCCCGAATAGAAGATATATACTCCGTACTAAAATATTGTAAATACAATATTCTTTTTTATAGTTATTCATTGAATATAAGTTTATTTAAAACTTTTGTTCAAATTTTATTAACTGTATATTATTCTTTTATTCGAGTTTTAAGTTTATATTGATGAATTAAAAATATCAACAATCATTTAGGGTACAATCATTTAGAGTACTATTTTGTTATCATTCATTTTTTTTAGTTTGTGAAATACTCCGTATAAACTAAATTTCATAAGCCTTTCTTGATTTTAATTATTAATTTTTTAGTTTTTATGTTTCTTTATTTAAATGCATTTTTTATTATAGAAAAATAAAGGGTTTTGTTACATCTTAAATCATAAACTATGTACATATATATTTATACCGCTTTGTACCGAAATCGATACTGAACCATCCGAATCAAGATTTTTGGATCGGGATCGGTACGACGTAAAATCTCATACCGAATAGAAATATTTGGTACGGTATCGGTACGAGCTAAATACCGTAACATACCGTATCATGTTTAACCACATTCTTTACTCATTTTCGCTACAAATTTTATAAAATAATATAGTCTTGTCAAATGTTATTTTATACGGAATATAAATTTTTAAGTAGTTTTTAAATACATTAATTTTATTTTTAATTCTATACTAATTTTCAAATAAACAACTCACGATTTAAATTTAGACGAATGGAGTATCACATAATATCCATAAAAAAATGAGAAAGGAACATATATTTAATGCCAAACTATAAATATTTCACACTATCAAAACTTATTTCGGTATAAATATCATGTTTTAGTCTTTTTGAAGAATATAGTATACCGTCATTCATAAAAAGAGGTATCTTTGTATTTTTTATCGTATGAACTTAAGGTAAGTTTTCGAAATGATTGTTTCAAATGAAGTATTTTTCAAAATAATCTTTTCTAATTAAGGGGGTATTTGATTTAAATTTCGAAACATTTTGATATATTTTCAATAGCTATGAATTATATTCCCTCGAAAATAAAATAATTATGAATTATGTATAGTCAATGGTCGTTTTAATTTTACATGAAATTGTATAGAAATTAATATTTTGAGAAGTTATTTTAAATTTAGATAATGAAAATATCAAACTATCCTTTGAATAAATTTTATTTAAATTATATTTTTTTTACAAAGAATTATCTAAGAAATAAATTTTAATGGTAAAGTACCCCTTGGTTCCCATGACATTGGGAACCAATGTTATGGGATGACCCGAGGATGCTCTGGTGTCCCGTTCGTAAAATTGACGGTTCCTACATCCCCTAACCCCCCGGTAAACCCCCCACGCCGCCCCGACCCGAACACGCCTCCACCCCCTTCAATTGCATCCCCAAGTTAATTTTGACTTTGGAGTCTAATTTTGACTCCAAAGACAAAATTAACTTGGGGAGTGCAATTGAAGGGGGTGGGGAGTGTGTTCGGGTCGGGATGGGGTGAGGGATTTATCGGGAGGAGGAACTGTCAATTTTACAAACGGGGTACCGAAGCATTTCCGAGTCATCCCATGACATTGGTTTGACATTGGAAACCAATGTCATGTTCCCAATGTCATTGGAACCGGCCTCTAAAGTATGATGCACATGATTAAAAGTTACTCGTATTGAAGATTAATTAAAAAAAAAAAAAGACTCATTCGAAAGGAATTGGATTTTTTTTGATAAAGGGAATAGTCTTCATTCCGGCGTACACGCGTAGTCCGTACTATATAAAGTCTAGAAAGCTCTTTCATATCAAGATCTGATATCGCTTCTCTAACCTAGGGTTTGTCCTTTGTTTTCCGATTTCGATCTCACCTGCACTTGCCATCGAATTAGGGTTGGGGTTTCGTAGGATCAGAAGCCGTCATGCCGAAGAACAAGGGAAAAGGAGGTAAGAACAGGAAGAGGGGAAAGAACGAGGCGGACGACGAGAAAAGGGAGCTTGTGTTCAAAGAGGACGGCCAGGAGTACGCTCAGGTTTTGCGTATGCTCGGAAACGGCCGCTGTGAGGCCATGTGCATCGATGGCACCAAGCGTCTCTGTCACATCCGTGGTAAGATGCACAAGAAGGTCTGGATCGCCGCCGGAGACATCATCCTCGTTGGCCTCCGCGATTATCAGGCAAGCTTCAATCTTTATTAATTCCGCTGCTTTGATTTCTGATCTCAGCCCTTTTTCATGCGTCGGAAATAATTGATCTTTTATCTGCATTCAGCCGCTGTATAAATTGTAAGGCTACTGTTGATTCTTTTCCTGTTTGCCACGAAATTAGAAAATCAAGGGTTCAAAATGATATGCATATTATATGCATATCCTGTTTGCATTCAAGGGTGAAAAATCATAGTTTAAAATGATATGCATATGCTGATCTACTATAAGAGTAAACAAAAAAAGCTGTATTAAAACACAACTACTGTTTGCTTGTGTGTATTTGTTGTTTGAAGTCTGTACACAGGCTGGGCAAATGTGGTGTAATTGATTTTTCCCCAAAAAGTATTATTGGAGTGTGTATGGGAATGATTTATCCATTTTTTTATTATAAAAAATTGGGTTAGGGTTTTAGCTGGTACGTGTGACTCGTATGCATCTACCTCAATTGTCTATGTACTAAGTGATACACTTTTGGTTTCCTTTGTATTGCTGAATTGTAACTCCCTAGTCTAATTCAATAGTGGTACAGAATGCTACCAATTTCCCCGGGGGAGGGAAAACCTATACTAGAAAGATGTGAAGGTTGTGCATACAAAGCATGTTGGACATAAGTAGAATTTAGAAACTAGTTTAGCTAGTTGAAATGATATTCGTATTTGTAATAGACTTAAGTTCATATCCTTTTGAGTTCCCCTCTTTTTGTCAAGAGCTCCAAATAGTTTGATTTTAATTTTGGATCTGCCCCTGCTAGTTTGGCGAGCCACTGCTCAAAATGATATCATTTTCTTAGTATGAGCTGCATTCTTTATATTACGCACAGTTTTCTATAGCTTGAAGACAGATTAATCAACTATGAATGCATTCTTTGTTGATACTTTTACTATTTATACATTTGTCCATGTTCCTTTTGTTTGTTTCTTCTTTTGTTCCTTAGCATTTGGAAGCATCATCTTTACTTGTGGGATCATACAAGCCGGGTTTAGGTTATTGTTATTATTCTCGTTGATAATTTATTTATTTGAGACTAATAAGTCTAACTATATTTTAAAGTTATAAAAACCCAGCCATATTCTGTTTTCCTTCACATTTGTCAATGTAAAACCAAACATAAGAAAGTATTCCGACCATTTGTTAATATTGGGTGTAATATGTGCAGGATGATAAGGCTGATGTGATTCTCAAGTACATGTCAGATGAGGCCAGGTTACTGAAGGCATATGGCGAGTTGCCTGAGAATATTAGGGTGAATGAAGGCATTGCGGGTGCTGGAGAAGAAGACACTGAAGAAGTTGAAGATTACATTCAATTTGAGGATGAAGATATTGACAAGATCTAAAATTTGCACTTACCCTCTGTTTTTTATTTGCAATTATGATGCTATTCCATATTACTATTATTATTGTGAAAACGAATAGAGACCTTATTGTGTGATCTTTTGTGCATCGGATCTATGTACAATATTTACACTTTGGCGACCAAGAACAATAAATTTGTCTTATGGAATGTTATTCCTTGTATCTCTCCTTGTGTGTTGATCAATATCTACCCCGAAGATTGAAATGCATCTCTAGGGGAGAAGAAAGCATTGGAAGTCCGAGTTCCATATTACCAACCAAAAATGTGGAAGGGAAACCCAAAGCAAAGAGCTCTATTTGCATTTCCTTATGCTGTAAATAACAACCTCTAGGGATGTGATGGTATGTGGGTTGAATTAGGATATGGTACACTTCAGCTATTTTGCTCTCACCCTTACCTAATGTTTGTGTATGGACACGCACAAACATTGTACATTACTAATATGCATCTATGTAAAGGATGAAGCAAAGCTATGGGATCTATATATTTCTTGGATCTTGTTAACTTAAATACAACTTTGCTATATGTAGTTAACTCAACACCAATTCGAACTCTCTACTTTGTTAAAATCAGGCATTGATAAATTCTCTTTTTATTTATCACATGTAAGAGTGTAGTCACTCCATCTCAATCCCGAGCTTCTTTACATGTGGGTTACTCGTATTAATTAAAACTAACTTTGGACGAGTCAAAGCTAACCATGCACTAGTGACTCTTTTTGAGTAAAAGTTAGACCAAACTTGTCGCTATGCATGCATGCATCATCATCATCATGTTTGATAGGTAAGTATTGGACTCTTCACATATTCCTTGTGATTTGTTGTGCTCATATTACCACTTCTCAATTCGATCTTGTTTTGCATGCGGTGCCTTTTGAACATGGACTTGTATCTCGGGTTATTCTAGAGAGCATGGATATTGTTTGGTAGCACTCTCTTGCAAAATACTAGTGTCTTGAAGCCTTGAAACCACACATGAAAGGCTACAAAGATATATTCAACAAGAAAATACATTTTCATCATATGTACTCTAGAAATCAAGACGCACACAATCTTGGTCTACTGTTTTACTTGAAACTAGAATAACTTTATGTGCAAGTGCTTTCTCAATGGTTTCCCTTCTTTGACTTGATTTGAAGGTATAAAGAAATATGCCACTGGCTCATAGCATCTACCATTGGAGGTTAATGATCATATAGTGCAAGACAAAAAAAAGAACAAATTAAAAAAGATTTGACCAAATAATCTCAAGATACGGAGTATTTTACATTGGCAAGTCCATTAAAACGAGATCACATTGTATTTGCATGTCTTCTGGTACAGAGAAGATGGATGGGTTAGTTTCATTAACTCATTGGTAGTGGCACTCATCCACTGTATTTTGTAACTTCTTAACCAAAGAAATCATAAACACTGGGGTATGCATTTGTGAGATTTGTAGCAAGGAAAAGACAGAGGGAGAGGAAAATCTTTGAATGTTAAAATCAAAACAACTTTGGTAGGTATATAAATAATAAATCTGCGACCAGTGTGTTTCACTATTTTATTGGTCATGCCAAGTGAGAGCAGGCAAAAACATGAAGTGTGCAATGAATCAATTATAAACTCATTTTCACTCAAATTTCAAGTCATTATTATTGTTGTTGTTGTTGTTGTTGAGTGATGAAGCATTAAAGCACAAGTTCAATGCAGAGGTCTGTGCTGCAGACAAAACACAACATCAATAAAACTTCAAAATAGCGACAAGATCATATAAAAGCCCATATTAAATGTCTCCTGGCTCTGTTTGCCTACTTGCTTAGACGCATTGCCTCTGAGTTTTGTGGTGGCTTTGGCTTGTGGGATGGACCCTGTAAATTTTGACAAATAGAACAACATCAGTCTTCTTCATGCACTCCTCCATACACACTGGGTCAGCAAAAACTATTCAACAACATTGAACCAAAGCAGTACAAAATAAGATGAAATGGTAACCATCCAGTGTTAATGTGTCAATAAACCTATGTGGTCCGTGTTCGTACACCAAAACTGCATGATGCTCAAGTGTCATTTTGTCAAGGTGCAAATATGAAGAGTGAATGAGTGAAAATAAAAGCAACTTTGCAGGAGATCTGGAGATGTAACTTCTCAAGATCTGGACATCATGTATTATTAACCCTTAGATTGAAGAATGGTTAAAGAGAGAAAAAATGAGGGATAATAATAATAATAATAATAATAATAATAATAATAATAATAATAATAATAATAATAATAATAAAAAATCTTGTGAGCAATAGGTCTATGGTAAACAAGCTCTCTACTTTCCAAGTAGGGGCAAGGTTTGCATACACACCCTCTCGAGATCTCACTCAGGGGATTTTACTGGATTTTTTGTTGTAATAATAGTCATCACCATCATGCGTAGAACAGAAACATTAATAGGTCCATTTGCTTTTGATTGTACTTCTCCATACTGTTTTATGTTTTCCAGTTTTCTGTTTTTTCAACTGTTTCCATTAACCATATCAAGGGTTGACAACATTGTAGCATTCATTTTGGTGCCTCAATGACAGTACTTATCAACCATATATGTAGTTACTAGCTATAGCAATGTAAATAGTTCGTGGTAGAGATTCTGGTATTGTTGACATGACTCACTAGGGGTGGGCGAGGGGTGTGAATCAATGCTTGTGGCTGTGGAAGGTCACAAGTTATAATGTTGGTTGTGCACCATGTATGTAGATTATCATAGCTACCATTGGTCATTGGTTTTAACTTTGGAATTATTGTTTTCTATTTTGGAAAACTTAAGTGTTCTCCAACGTGATTTAAATTTAAAAAATAGAAAGTGGCTTCACCACTAACAACTATCGACATCATTAAAACTGGCAAACATCAATATTGCTGATAACTATCACCACCACTAATTATCATACCCGTCGTTGGCACCTCCTCCAGCAGCGCTCATTGTTGACGCCTCCTCCATCGCTGCTAGCCAGCATTGTTGAGGTCGACAATCAAAAGTGACCAGGGTGCAGCCATTGACCGCTGCCACCGCCAACTATTTCTACTTACCGCTACTGTTGCCTTTAACAGGTGCATTCACCAGTCATCGCAAGTGATCTCAACACTACTGTGTGTATTATTTGAAATATGAGTTGGGTTATATCTTTTCAAATTAGAAAACAGAAAAACAAAACAAAAAATAGAATAAAAACTAGAATGCATAAAACAGAAAGAAGAAAATGTTAACTGAAACACAGAAAACAAAAATAAGCATTTCCTAAACATGTTTTAGAGTTCCAGAAAATAAAAATTCAAATTAATAAACTATCAGTTCATTTTGAGGTGTTGGGCATTGAGGGTGATGCTAATTCTTTCAGGACCAGAAATTTCAATTGTATAAGAAAGTGACTGTTTTTGAGTGATTGACATTACTTTTGATCTGAAATAGAGAATCGCATCTGGGTATTTGGATAACCTTATGTTCTGAACCAATTCTAGTATAGAAAGATCAAAAGGGTACAATACGGTGATAACGTGTTTAGACAATTGATATATATATATATATATATATATATATATATATAATGTGTGTGTGTGTGTAAATCATACATATGCACACATTTATTTTTGTATTTATATATGTACCAATATATGTCTCTATATGTACATTTACATTTATATTTGGTGAAGACCGATGACAGTGAGGAGAGAATGAGAGATGAGAAAAATAATTTCTTAAGTAATTTAAAAATTAATGATGTTGGGGTGATGAAGTTGGCCTCATCATCCTCAATCTATCAAGAAGTTAGATGCCTAAGAAGTGGGGGCTCAACCTCAACATTGCGGTGCCACTAAATAAGAGCTAAGGTGTAACTAGACCGATTCTGATTCACTTTCTTCCTACTTAAGTTCTTAATCTTCATGGATCCACTTTCTTATACATCAGCCTCTGATTCTTTACGTTGTTTTGTGTATTTTGGTATTGCAACTTTTTCAGTAAACCCTGCTTGAACTGTTTTACATCTTTTCATCCAGAACTATTTTTTCTTTTCTGCTGCTGTTTTTATGTCTTTCTGGTTCATTAAGTTCTTTCAGCTGCTGTTTTAGTTTTTCAGTAAACCCTGCTTGCAATTATTTCAGTAAACCCTGCTTGAATTGTTTTACTTTTTATCTGCCATATTTTTTTAATAATACTTTTCTCTACAACTATTTTAGTTGTTGCATTTGAATATGCATTCTTTTAGGGACTGAACTATGCATTTTTGGTTGGTTGTCACATTTTGTCTTTGAACTTTATGGAGTATAATATTATATTATTGCTTCTAAATTGTTTCATGATATGTGCACTAGCCATATACTTGAATTTTTTCCAATATGTGCACCTAGAAACTGTGTAGCGTGCCTCGGCATCATGTTTAGGATATTTAGACCAAAACGACTCAGTGTGACTATTAAAACTAAGATTGTGATAACTATAAAAAAATTAAGCTAATCAAGTACACTATGGAAATGTGGGAGACAGTGATTGGACCTAGAGTGCAACATCGAGACAGAAATGAGTGAAAAGAAATTTGGATTCAACATCACTTTCAACTCAAGGTCCATGATTGAGGTGAAGTATAGGAAGCATTGTTCCAACATGTGATAGAGTGCCGCATATGCAGTTATTTTATGTTATTAATATCTATAATAGAATCAAAGTCATTTGTTTAACGGGTCAAATAAATTATTTTATAAACGTTAGTTACTAATTAGTTAATAATGTGTAAGTGGGCCTAAATTCTAGTAGCAACTAAGTAATGTGGTAGTGAGCCTAAAGTCTAGGAGTAGTTACTAGGTCATGTCGTAGTGGGCCAAAATTCTAGGAATTGGTAGTTATTTGGCTTCTATAAATATTGAGGCTCATTATGTGTAAATGTTATCCAGAAAGAAATCAAATTTTATTATTGGAGATTCTCCTTGGCTTTATTACTTATATGGGTTTAAGATTCTTGCTCATATTTTGATAAAGAGTTTCATTCATATTTATTATTTTATGGAGTTGGATTCTGACTTTCCTTTATTTATTTCTCTTCCTTTCTATCATTTACCAAATGATAAAACTCAAGATTGGCCAGGAAAGTAAATGAAGAGAAGTTTTTATTAAATTATAAAATCACCATCTAACTTCATAAAATAATAAAAGAAAAATCTTTATCAAAATATGAGTATCTTAAACTCATATAAGTAATAAAGCCAGGGAAAATCTCTAATAATAAATTACTGTGCAATCTTCCATCATCAATACATGTGACTATATGTCTATGTATACCAAGAGACTCTAACTTCTACTAGTAATATCATACTCATAAACTCCCACTAACTAAGTGGGCGTAACTGACTCCTCACTTTCTACTAAGTGGGATTAAATATAAAATAATGATTAAATGATAAAAATGATAAATAAAAAGACACAACAAACAATTTAATAGTGCTAATTACTTAAATACTATAATATGACTTAACCAATCAGCCTGGAACCTATCAACATGCATGTGGTAAGTGTAGACTTCGAGAAGCCTATGATAATGTCAAACATGAAATAATTTGAAAGAGATCAGAGGTTAGATGGCTGCCACAATTGTACATGAGGGAGATACAAGATAGGTATGCATGATTTTGAACTTGTTTGAGAATCCCTTTAAGTAGAGAAATTTTTTCCTAGTGGAAGTGTGATTACATTATCTTGTTTGAGCCCACTTTTTGTCGTAATTTTGCATATTTGTTTTCAAGGGATCCATGTACGTGTTGTGTGTTTGCTATTTGTGAATGACATTGCAGTATTATTGCATTGATAGCTATGATGAGGGAAGGGGTGAACCTGAATCTTGTAAAACATAATTAGCCGCTCTAAGACTAAATATGTCATATGCATTGCAGTATTATTGCATTGATAGCTATGATTTATGTTATTAGCCGCTCTAAGACTAAATATGTCACATGCAACTTTAGCAAGAAATGGAATAAGGGGTAGGTGATCAAAGGATACCTCAAAGAGATTCCATGCATATGGGATCAATCATTCAAAAGAAGATACGCCCTCCGTAAAAAAATCAAATATAAGATATTATTACTTGTCTAATTTCTAAAAAAATATATTTTAAGAAATAAGCTTAAAATGTCAAATAAGTCCTTCAAATGACTTAGTCACTCATTCATGTCAACAATGCTTGCACCCTATAGCCTTGATATTTTAGACAAGTCATCTTAATTTCTTTATTGAATATGGAAAGTGGACAATTAGACAAGCAAAAACAAAGATGGGGTCAACTAACTCCAAACAAAGGGAAAATATATCAAGGACGACGTCACACATGTATAAAAGGTTAAAATGGATGTGCTATCTGACAAGGTCATGTTGAAACTGAAGGGCGAATTCTACACACTAGCCATTCATCTTTCTAATAGGTATGTGCCACATTTTTAGTCAAAAGAGAAGGCTTTTGAGTGCAAGCTATACGTGACAATAATGATGATTCTGTGGTGGACCTATGATTGTACACTCATGCTCTTGTATCATGATTGACAAAATACCGTATGTGGTCGGCTTATTGTTGATAAAGTAAGAATATGCCAACTGAAACTGTTTTGTACATTCACCATAGAGATACAACATCAGTCAAGAGAGTGGTGACCATATTGGTTGAACTTGATGGCCTTAAATGACCTGTGAAATGAGTTACTAGAAACATCTCATAGGTTGTAGATTTGTAGTAGAGAGCGTGTACGAGTATAAGGGTTGTATTGAAGATGTCTCCTAAAAGGCAGTAATTTTTTTATATTAACTACATCCACTACATGTCTACGTGTTACTGATTGTTGGGGTCCTCCTGAAAACAACATTGCTTTTCCTTGGGTAGATGTAAGGTACGAGGGTGTACGTATGTCTTACCCTCGAGACCTTACTTCTTAGTGGAATATACTCATATACCAGGTACGATTGGTTTTGATTTATGTCAAGATTTATATTTTTAATCATATTTATATAAATTTTAAAAAGGTTATATTCCGTACTAAGAATTAACATACTTCCATACAAAAACATGAACTAAAATACAAGAATCAATGACAGCCTTATCAAACAAAGAGAATTTGTGTGTGTGTGTGGGGGGGGGGGGGGGNCTATTGGGAATATAGCGCCATTAATGGCTTTAAACAAGTATACTCAAATAAGGCTAACAAGTAAACTGCTTAAACAAAGAAATATGATGCTAATCAAAATCAAGCACCATACAATTAAATTAAGCAGCGAATTTTCCTATAAGATATTGGCCTATTAATGGAAACAATAAAGTAGCGCTTCTACCCCTCTAGTTCATCGATCAAACAAATAAAGTTGATTTCAGAACTGAGTAGGCTAATCGATTCCTATATGCGACTCAGATCATATAGATATGCTTATATTATGAATGCAGAAAGTTGTAGAAAAAAGATTGTGAATCGAGAAAAAGAAAGTTACATTCTGGACGAAGATAAAGTGGGAGACGACGATAACGCCGACGACCGCTCCGATGACCGCTGTTGGTCCCGTTAACAGGCTCCACTTTCGGTGTATCATCTTTGATTGATTCTTCACCTTCTTCTCTGCCTCTCGGTGGAATGCTGGAATTTGATGATTGCCTTGAACAGATTGCGTCCAGATCTTTGGAACCCGTCCAAAATTCTAAACAACAACAAATTAACCAGGTCCGACCCTAGGCTAAAGGCCCATATTACAAAAAGAAATACGGAGTATTACCATTCCTATTTTTTTGATAATTTGATATTGTGTTAGCGTTTCTCTATTTATTCTTAAAAATAAATATATCTTACCTACTTATTTTTAAATTAAATTTTTCGTTTTTCCGTTTTGACAAAATTATTTATGAAAATTAAATTTTCCATTTATGAACATCTCCGAATGACTTGTTTATCATTTAAATCATTTTACCTCCACATAAAAATATTTAACAATAAATTAATAAGCACTAGTATAGAGAAGCGTCTCTTCCTATACAATTGCATTATTAATATTGTAAGTCATATCTTAGTATAAAAATATTAAAAAAATGTATTTTAACATGTGGAGTATCTTTTAGTCATATTTAATACTCTCTCTGTGCATAAAATACTAATTCTTTGCCACTAGAGAATAGCAAAAAGATCGTGACCAAAAAGATTGACCGGGAGTGATCAAAATTTGAACTGGAAATATTGAGACCAAAATAGTCCTCGAGATTAGTCTAGTCTGGGACCGGTAGTCCCAAATATATGTCCCTTTCTTTCTGAATATATGTCCACTTTTAACTCTTTTTGGTCAAAATTGGTAAACTTTGATCTCTAATTAAATAAAAATGATATTAGATATCAATACAAAATAGCTTTATTAGATTTATTACATCAAATATTTTCAAAATATTATTTTATCTACTTAACATACAATATATATTATTTAATTATAGATCAAATGTTGAAAACAATTGACCAAAAAAGTCAAAATTGGACAAATACTCAGAAACAAAGGTAATAATTATTACCCGTAGGATTTTTGTCATAATATGACACCCCTTCTTTTTTGTCAAAAGAAGGGGGCCGTACTTATTATGTACATAGCACTTTTAAAAATTTAAAAAATATACAAACTTATTAAGTATTGGTTCTATTAAACTACTCCTGATGCTATTAAACATTTTTTAGAGGTGTGGGATAGAATGTGACAAGCATAAACTTTGAATAAAATAATATAGACTTGTAATAAATACGGAGTAACTCATTAGTGTTAAAAAGTATTCCTCTATCCCTAAAAGATTAGTACACTTCATTATTCAAAATTTCGAAAACATATGTTTACTTGTGTCTTTATAAGTACAACTATACCCTCTTATTATGTAGGGATTACTGTTACTCTACAAGTTTCAAACACTATAAATTCATGACAAGTAAATTTTGTTTTCTTTAGATCGACCTTAAAAAAAATCATTGGATTTGATCAAAATAAATTATTTATATATTGAGACTAGGGACCAGATCAGATCGAACTATCAATCGTAGTAGATCAGACCTATGGTGATAGAGCGAGACTAGGGTAAGAATAGGAATAGAAGGAGAAGATGGAGTTGAGAGTAGAAGAAGGCCGTACAGCCGAAGGAAGCAAGCACAGAAATAGGGTTTTAGAGATGTGTTTATTTCTTCATGATTGAGAAGGAGGCTTACATCTCTATTTATAATTATAGAGTAAAACCCTAACCCTAAAATACTACGTTATCTATCCTGACGGTTCAAGAAAAAGCGACGAGGTAAAGAACCGTAAAGAAACCCTCGAAGGAGCTTATATTTTGCTCACCTAATAAAAATCTAAAATACAATGAATAATTTAATAAAGGTAATCATTTAATTTTGTCGGGGGTTTGGGGATCCGTTTAGAACGCCTTGGCCCAATGCTTTCTTCACGTTCACTCTCGGCCCGAACACTTACATCTTCATCCCGAACATCTTCCAACTCTGGCCCAATATTTGTATCCCCCGGTAGTGTAACATTATTCCCCCCATGAAGAACGTCCTTGTCCTCAAGGACTAGCGTCGGATAAACCTGCCGGAGGTGCGTCACTGGTTCCCACGTGGCGTCGCTCTCCCCACCGTGAGACCAGACGACCAACCATTGGTCTTGCGGTTCGCCATGCACAAGCACCCGGCGAGACCCAATAGCACGAACTGGAACAGACACCGGAGCACCATTGCAAAATTCCATGGGAAAAACAGTGATCGGTGGAGTGGCAGAACCTCCCACAAATGGCCGAAGGAGAGAGACGTGAAAAACGTTATGAATACGGGCCTCGTCCGGCAGCTTCAGCTGATATGCCACATGCCCCACCCTGGCCAGTACCTCAAAGGGGCCGTAAAAACGGCGTGCAAGTTTGGCCGATCGCGGTTTCGCCACCGAAAACTGCCTGTGCGGTTGGAGCTTGAGCAACACATGATCCCCCACTTGAAATTCAACGTGACGTCGATGTTTATTGGCCGTGGCAACCATCCACCGCTGCATGCTGATGAGATTCTTCCGCAATAACCGAATCACTGCCCCCCGCTCTTGAAGTAAGGCCTCGACACTTGGGACACGACTACTGCCCGTCGTATGTGAGAGCAAAGGTGGAGGATCGCGGCCATATAAAGCCTTGAACGGTGATGTTTTCAGCCCCGCGTGATAAGTGGAATTCAACGCCAATTCTGCCCACGGAAGGAAGGACACCCACGTCGACGGATGCTCATGGCAGTAGGCCCGCAAGTACTGCTCCAGATCCCGGTTACAAACCTCCGTCTGACCGTCAGATTGAGGATGGTATGTCGTGCTGCGTTTAAAAGTTGTGCCACTCAGCCGAAAGAGTTCTGTCCAAAAATTGCTGATGAAAATGGGATCCCTATCGGAGACAATGGATGCTGGAAACCCGTGGTGACGAACCACAATCTCGACGAACAAGGAAGCAGCCTTGGCGGCATCAAAGGAGGTCGGCAGTGGCCCAAAATGGCCGTATTTCGTCAATCTGTCCACAACCACCATGATCGACGTCATCCCTTTTGACGGCGGCAAGCCCACTATGAAATCCATCGTCACGTCGTCTCAAACACGACCGGGAACCGGTAAGGGTTGCAACAGACCCCCTGGTTTTAGAGTTGAGTATTTGGTTGCCTGACATGTGAGACACGAGGCCACAAAAGCTGCGATATCTCGGCGCATATGGGGCCAAAAGAAAACAGTCGCCACGCGGCGAAAAGTGCGTTCAATCCCCGGATGTCCCACGCTTGGTGAGGAGTGGAATTCCTGTAAAATCTCGCCCTTGAGGGTTGAGGTGGCACTTAAACACACGCGATGATGATAGTAAAGAATATTGTTATGCACCGAATAGGGGGCGCTGAGTGTTCCGCTAGTCGCGGCCGTGTGAAGGGTAACCAAATCCGGCATGGAAGAGTTTTCTGACCGCACCCTATCAAGAAGTTGGGGCAGTGGCTGAGCATAGAGGGCGAAGAGAGCCGCGATATCATCTGACTCCTCGCGACGTGAAAGGGCATCGGCCACCCTATTAGACGCCCCGGACTTATACTAGATGCGAAACTTATATCCCATGAGCTTACGAATATAGAATTGTTGGCCCGGGGTTTGTACTACTTGAAACAAAAGTTCCTTAAGACTGCGTTGATACGTCCGAATTATGAATTCCCGACCCAACAAATATTGTCGCCATTTCTGCACCGCTTCCACGATGGCAATATGGCATACAACTCCTTATGATAAGTAGAGGCAAGCCGACGCCGTAGACCAAATTTCTTGCTAAAGTATGCAATGGGATGATCGTCCTGTAGCAACACCGCATCCGCGCCGGCGTCGGAGGCATCGGTCTCCAAAACAAAAATTTCAGTGAACTCCGGAAGCTGCAAAACTGGCGGCTGCAGCATCATAGTTTTGAGCCGCTTCTGTCGCACCCTCTGACCATTGAAATCCATCCTTTTTTAATAGCTCGGACAAAGGTGCCGCCAAGGTAGCATACCCGCGAATAAAACGGCGGTAGTAACCTATTAAACCGAGGAATCCACGGAGTTGTTTCACCGTTTTTGGGGTTGGCCAGGAAGCCATGGCTTCCAGCTTGGCGGGGTCGGCCTTCAATGTTCCCTCCGAGATCCAATGACCGAGGTAGTCCATCTTTTCCTGGGCAAAACTACATTTACTCAATTTAACAAAGAAGTGATTAGTAGCCTAAATACCTAAAACCAAATTTAAGTGAGAGGCATGGAGGTCCAACGTGGGGCTGTAAACCAAAATATCATCAAAGAACACGATGACAAACCGACGAAGATAGGGAGCAAACACATGGTTCATTGCCTCTTGGAAAGTAGACGGAGCGTTGGTGAGGCCAAACGGCATAACCAGAAATTCGTAGTGGCCCTCGTGTGTTCTGAACGCCGTCTTAAAGAAGGAAGCAAGCACAGAAATAGGGTTTTAGAGATGTGTTTATTTCTTCATGATTGAGAAGGAGGCTTACATCTCTATTTATAATTATAGAGTAAAACCCTAACCCTAAAATACTACGTTATCTATCCTGACGGTTCAAGAAAAAGCGACGAGGTAAAGAACCGTAAAGAAACCCTCGAATGAGCTTATATTTTGCTCACCTAATAAAAATCTAAAATACAATGAATAATTTAATAAAGGTAATCATTTAATTTTGTCGGGGGTTTGGGGATCCGTTTAGAACGCCTTGGCCCAATGCTTTCTTCACGTTCACTCTCGGCCCGAACACTTGCATCTTCGTCCCGAACATCTTCCAACTCTAGCCCGATAT
Organism: Cuscuta campestris; assembly: GCA_900332095.2. Lineage (NCBI taxonomy): Eukaryota > Viridiplantae > Streptophyta > Magnoliopsida > Solanales > Convolvulaceae > Cuscuta > Cuscuta campestris. The sequence continues at coordinate 1,595,766 of OOIL02005377.1, forward strand.
TTGTATCCCCCGGTAGTGTAACATATGGTTATATTTGTTTTCTCTTTAAATACATAATTAAAAAATTTGTTTAATTTATATCTAAATTATTTGTGACTTTAATATTACTCAAAAATTAATATCAGCAGCTAATAGTGTTGGATTTTTTCAAAAGACCCGTCAAAGTCCGAGCTCGTGCTTTTGCTCTTCTCTATTTGCCACCGCCCGCCAGCCCATAGTTGCAACTTATAACCTAAACAGATACGGAGTAAAAAAGAGAAGCGGTGGTCAGTCGGACGAGGAAAGAGCGAGAACTAGAATTGCGTCTCTTCTGCGATCTCATCTTCTCTTCCAGATATATAAATACGCTTTTCAGAAATCGATCAATTGATTACGAAGTGTTATTTCTTAACATCCAACAATAAAAGGGGGAAGGCTAAAGCATAAAAGGAACGGGAATGGCGGAGCAGAAGAGCACCATTGAATCTCTCAGGGAATGGGTCGTTGAGTGTTGGGGATTCCTCCAAGTCCCACACCGGAGGGAGAAGAAAAAATGGACCAAAATATATATAGGTTCACCCAACCCCATTAGTATGAGGCCTTTTGGGAGGTGTCCAAAAATAAATTCGTGAGGGCTTGGCTCATACTAATGCGGGGTTGGGGTGAGGGCACGCGCAGTCCCAACATTGAGCACAAGCTTCGAACCGTCGGTAATGTTCTCCAATTCGATAAGCACGCAGATGTGTATCTATAACACCGTTCCAAGGTTTTTTCTTCTGGTTGTTTCGATTCTACCTGCGTTCGTTGATTGAAATGATTTTTTTGTTCTTTTATGTTAGTTTATTGATTGAATCGCTTGTGGTTGAAGGTTGTTTATGGTTAAGTGGAATAGCGGGTTCCATTGCTTACAATTGGTCACAACCCAATATGAAAACCAGCGTTAAGATCATTCAATCAAGGTATGTCTCTCCTTTCCAGCCCATTCTCTTTAACTTTTCTCATTTTCTAATGGAAATTAGAGTAGTAAATGTGTAAATATTTCTATAATGGAAAGCACATCATCTCCAATATATAAACAAAACGGTGGACTTGGATACCCTTCAACGTTCAGCATTCACTCCATTCAGGAGTACGTTTCGGGTCTCTTCTTCAAATAGGCAATGAAGCATTCATGTTTTTCTCAGTTGGATGAACACTTCACTGTTATGTTTACATTCTTCAAATATTCGTACTACTATAAATATCACCCCTCCCTCTCTTACCTCGGAACCAAACTAGCAACGGTGGATATTGAAGTCTTTCTTCTTAAACTTTTTCCAACCAAATATGTAAAATTGTGTTACTATAAAGAAAGCTTCCTGCTTGTTCAAGCGAGGGATCTACATATTTATCAAAATCTTGTTTTGTTTTTGCATTTCTGCACTCCCAATATTTATGTCTTATTCACTTCAAGGAAATAATTGTGTGGTTTCTATCTAAATAGTGCAAATACTCCTGTCTGGATTTAGTTTTTAAAAAATTCCTACTAAGGAATTAGTTTAAAATATCAATTATCAAATGATTCCTTCAAATGAGTTCGTCCTTCACACATATTGAGTATGGAAAGTAGAAAACTGATTTCGGGCAAGCGAAAACAAGTGCACAACTGAATCTGGACGGATGGAGTAAAAATCTACCAATCAATTTCATTTTTCTTGACAAATGTGTCAAAAGCAAAGACGATATAATATGGGGATGGATCCACACAGGGATTAGTATGCATTAAGTAACCATGAACCTTGTGTGGTTGGCTCTTATGCTTACATTACAAAGTACAAATTGAACTCTCAGCCTTCATTCATAGGCGCAAGAGAAAATTTATTTGCCTTCACCCCAGAACTTAAATGTAGGCACGTGAAAGATCTTTTAAATGACAATTACTTGCTTGTTGAGTTGTTGTCCTTTGACAACACTAGTAGCATATTTCCCCCCTTCCCCACCGTAAACATGCTAGCTTAGCAGTGGACCAGTGGTTGATACATTGTATCCTCGCTCATAAATAGAATGGCATTTGTTGCTTGTTGGATCAGGTTGCATGCTCAAGCACTAACACTCGCTGCTCTCGCTGGGGCTGCCGTTGTTGAGTACTATGATCACAAATCGGGAGCTAAGGCAGAGCGTGTTGCCAAATACCTCAACCTCGGTTCCCATCCCCATAAAGATTGAATCTTTTACAGGACAGCTGAGGCATGAAGTGCTCTTTGTTGCTAGGATACTCTTTCTTACCAACTTGACAAGTGTTGTGCCAAACTGTGGCTTAATAATAAGAAACCAAAATCATACATGCTTTGCCGATTGGGCCTTGTGCTGCCTAACCTACCTAGACAGATGTTATTATTACTCCATATCTTTTAAATCAAGCTCCATTCCCGTTTTTCAAAACCAAAGCTATTGTATGAAAAATGATTTTTTTTAATGTACGCCACCTTTGATACCGAAGGAGTGAATGCCTATGAACGGTTCACGAACATGCGGTGTAGGTGAAAGTATTTTATTTAAATATGTTAGTTTTATTTTTTATTCATGTATCAATCTTCAAATAAAGTGAATTGAAGTATATTTTTTATATTTTTTTTAATAACAATGAGGAATGAGATCAACATTGTATTTCTTGTTTGGTACTAAAGTATGAGGATAGACGTGATTTTAGTAGATTGGAGGTTCTCACTTCATTTTCAACTCCACTAAATTTTGAAAGCACTCATAAATGAATTATACTAAACAAATTTAAATACCACGTGCATTTGGGTAGTTTAATTATCAAATTGAAAGAACTTTAATAATTATTTAATACTACCTCTATTTCATTGTATTTGTCAAGTTTGATTTTTTTTTGATTCAAAATGGACAAACTTTAATATTCAATTACTCTCACTTAGCTTTTCATATTAGTATAATGAAATACAATCTTGAAAATTCTTGATAAAATAAATCTAATTAAACTATTTTTATGTTAAAATACATTACCGTTTGAAAATAATTGAAATTCAAAGTTTATACTGTTTGACTTGAAAAGTCAAATTAAACAAATACACTGGGACGCAGAGAGTAGTCATTTAAATTGAATGCCTAATGTACTAATAGGTATTAATACAAAAAATTACTACCTCAAAAAATATAATAAAATATATTGCATTAAAAATGTTTTTTTAGAGTACTTCAGATGATAAATTTAAGGTCCATAAAAACCATACAAATATATAGGGGTACAGATTAGAACCCTGGATTTCACCTCTCAAACATCAGTCGTGCTTTCGCTGCACCACTTCGTGAGTCGTTTATGCCCAGGATTTTATGTTAATATACTAATAAAATCAGGGTACCTAACATATATAAGATCCTACGTGGAGGTCCATGGGGTCCTGGGACCCCGTGGGACTCAACGGGGGTCCGCCTCTGGACGGAGTATTGAAAATGTAAAAGAAAATACTCCGTGTACACTATCATTTTTTACACTGCCCATTATGGGTACCCTTGTATTCTTCTTCTTTTCAACTGCCACCACCTAAAATAACACACCAAAAAATAGAGGAATTCCTATATACGGAGTATAATATTGAAACCCGGTAACATGGCCCAAATTGGAGCTCCTACGGTGATCCCTTTTTAAAATTGGCAATTCCTATCTTATCAAACCCCCCACCCATGCTGACCTGAACCCACACTACCATTCCCTTCAATTGAAAATCGTAATTTTATTTGACTTTGAAGTCAAACTTTTATTCTAAAGACAAATAAATTTAGCGTGAAATTGAAGGGAAGTGGGGGTACGTTTGGATTGGGGCGGGTGGGAGAGTTAGTCGAGGACTTGAGGTAGGCCGTCAGTTCTATAAATGAGACACCATAGCATCTTGAGTCATTCTGTGATATTTTTTTAGTGTTATTGATTCGATTATAATAGTATATATAATGGGGTAGTTTGATGAGTTGGTATATGGTACATCCGGATGTACCTAGAAATATGTACATCCCGGTAGTACTCATTCTGAAATAAAGTAGTACTCATTCTCGTACAAATATAAACATTCATTTCGAAATATGTAGTACTCATTCTCGTAAAGGTAGTAATCATTTTAAATATAAAGAAGTACTCATTTTTACACATTTGTCTAATATAATTATAATAAATAGCGTAGTGTTCATTCTTAAAAAAACAATACTCATTCTCAAATAAGGAAATGTTCATTCTGAAATAAAGTATTGTTCAATTTTTTCACAATTAAAAAGTTCAGTACCATCATCAACTTCTTCCTCTATTCGATTCGTTCCTACTCATTTATACTCTCTGAGCATGGAGAATTTAAACCCAGGTTTATTCATGTTTGTATTGAATAAGAATATGATAATTCTCATAAGTGCTGGTACTCTTCAAATCTGCTGGTACTCATTGTCATATATAATAGTTCTCATATATATGTTTTGGGCATTGGATAAAAAGTTTGCAAAATTTACAAAAATATCAGGATGTACCTAAAGGAAGTTACAACTGGATACCATATAATTTGCGTAGTTTGATCCGGTGAACTTCCGGGTAAATTTCAGTAATGGTACCTGAACTTTAGCTGGAATTTCGAAGTGGTACCTCAACTTCAAATCCTTTCACAAAAATCCCTGAACTTACACAATCCTTTCACTAATGAGCCATTAGCAAGTTTCTAGGTTAACTTCCGGTCATTAGGGCCAAATTCGAATTTTATATATTTTAAAATTTTCAATTTGACCCCATTTCTTCTTTTCTTTTCTTCTAGGCCCCGCCGCCGCCGCCCGCCGGTCAAAGTCGCCGGAAAATGAACTTTTTCCGATTCCGGCGGGTCGGAGCGTTTTCCGGCCAACTCCGGCGAAATTGACGGCGGGCACCAACTCCAATGCGGTCGTGGCATCCGGGCGACCTCCAGGGACACCTCAATTGCAAGATTTGATGACGATTTGCAAAACCCCCAATTTTGGACCCAATTTCGAATTTTAGGGTTTTTCGAGTAGAAAAATTCAGATTCGAGAAGTTACAGGCCAAATTAGACAAAATGGTTTGGATATTATTGATCCTCGTCTCAAGACGAAGAGAATGACATTGGTCCCGCCGGAATCGGAAAAAGTTCAT
>OOIL02005377.1:1600990-1617157 GCA_900332095.2 Cuscuta campestris
TTGGTCCCGCCGGAATCGGAAAAAGTTCATTTTCCGGCGACTTTGACCGGCGGGCGGCGGCGGCGGGGCCTAGAAGAAAAGAAAAGAAGAAATGGGGTCAAATTGAAAATTTTAAAATATATAAAATTCGAATTTGGCCCTAATGACCGGAAGTTAACCTAGAAACGGGCTAATGGCTCATTAGTGAAAGGATTGTGTAAGTTTAGGGATTTTTGTGAAAGGATTTGAAGTTCAGGTACCACTTCGAAATTCCAGCTAAAGTTCAGGTACCATTGGTGAAATTTACCCTTGAACTTCCCTATAAATTTTAAAGAGGGAATTTCCTGCCTCAAGTGAGAAGTTTTGACATTGTTAAACAAGAAAAGAAAAAAAAAAAACTCGATGCCAAAACAAATGCCACTGTGTGCTCAATCTTGATTCGGGAATCATCTCCCGCGCGAGGCCACTGTGGGCTCAACTGTGGCCAAAGCAAAATTCGAATCCATGGCTACCACCGGAACTCGAAATCCCTCCGCCGTCGGCAACCCACCGCCGGCTCCACTGCTCTCTGATACAGACATAGTCGAACTAGCCCGACAATACCACCCGCACTCATCTACCCCCCTCCCTCAGTTCCTCCTCAGCGAAGCCTCACACGAGAAGCTCATCTCCCACCTCCACGCACGCGCCGCCGTTCCCAATTCATCACTCTCTGTCTCGGAGTATGTTTCCGCCCTTCTCTCCCTGACTCAACTCCACCCTTCCCTATTCTCTCTAACATCCACCCTTATCCTCTCATATACGTCTCTTTTCTGTTCCAGTAAAATTCCCCATGACCGACATTCCCTCTATACTATCCAGCTATTCACCCCCCACCTCGACTACATTTCATCTTCAGATTTGGTCTCCATCGCCGACAAAGTTCTGTGCTATGTCCACCAAATTACCGACCCTGATGATTCTCACATTCTAGTTCTTCTCTCGAACTGCCTTCGACTGATAAGAACGTCCAGAGAAATGGATAATCCCATCCATTATTTTAATTCAGCTGTCGATAGAATGCTTAGTTTTAACTGGAGTAATGTTTTCCTGTTGAAAATAGTGGAGATTCTAAGCGATTTTTCTTTTCTCTATAAAAATAAGAAAGAGGACTTGCTGGAGAAGATCTTCAATGGAATGAAGAATGTGGACATACAAGACTTGCCAGGTCTTGTGTATCAGTTGTTGGTTTTGGCATCAAAAGGTTTCGGGAAGAGGGAAGTTATTGAAGGTATCGTGATGCATTTCGGGGAGAATTTGGCAGGAAAATGGGGCTCTATAGGGAGGCAAGTTGAAGGAACAGTGTTGCTTCATGTGAACTTTCGTCAGTTCGTCCTGGGAAGAAACCCGGTTCTTCAAAGTCCCGATCAGTCTAGTCTAACAGCACGCAAATTAGTAAAACGACAACGTCAAAACAACAGTCAACGATCCTAAGCCTCCAAGTGACTCGCGTGCTACCCTCAGAATTCTTGTCGAAACAAACGACGAATATTTCTGAAACTTAAACGAGCCATTCAGCATGGGAGTACTACATTTGTCCCCCACTAGATTGTGCACAGTTAGTATCATTTTGTCTAGTAAGGGCACTATTATTGTCACCTCATGTAAAACATGCAAGATTGATGAATGGTACATTGATGCCATCATTGAGCATTTAAGTTCCTACTGGATAATTTGATAGCACTTGTGATAGTGCGTTCTTCCATTATATAATTGCCTCTAAAGTGTTGTGTATAAATCTGTTTTCGTATTTCAGGGTTTGCAAATGGTTGTCAGGTGACTTAAAGGAAGAGTATTTTAAGACAGCAAGAGTAATGGAGAAAGCACTGCTTAGAACCGTAAATTATCTTTGCTTTTCCTTGCATATATCTATCTAGACATGCACTCCTTGGCATGTATCTAACAGTAACGTATACATGCTCTTCTGGAAAAATGAAGAAGAGAACCTCAACTTGAGTTGTTCAGTAGCAGCATATGGCGGTGAAAGCTGTAGCATATGCTAGTCAAACAAGCCTATAAATATAAGGCTGGATTCTCATGAAAAAAATTAAAGAATTTTGAAGTTGTTACTGCATATGGTGTCATATATTATTAGACCACTTGTTTTTCTTCTTAGCAGGTTAATGAGAGCAACTGTGGAAGGGAGCATGTGGTGCCCAACATTGTACAACTTGGGTTTTTAATGCTTGAAGGTGTTGAGGAAGGAAGCCATAAAGACTTCAACAAGTTAGATGGCATCATGGGTCCTGAGGAACTAGGTACTGCTATGCTCAGAAGTATATTTGAAGTTCATGATATGGCCAGAAATGAGGTAAAGCAGAAACACAGTAGTAGGGGATTAGGAAAAATTATGACTTCATGTACTTCCTCCATTCTATGCACATACACCGAGATTGTATAATGCATTAGAGATGCTTTCCAGATCATCAAGCTTATTGAAATGTTGCAGATAATTGAGCAGTGCAAACTCCGCATTCTTTCTTTGAATCCTGAACAAGGTCTTCTGATTGTAAGGTGATTGTGATTGGTAGTTTAACGTCTTTACATTTTTGGTATTGTGTTCTAATTTTGTTTTAAAATGTAGACTGCTTGGTTGTCTAATCCGGAGATATTCATATCCGATGCTTGAACATATCTCACATCTGAAAGCATTATTGGATTATTTTACATTCATGAATGGCAAGGTGTCCTCTCATTTGGTTACTGCCCTTTTGCCTCTCGTCAAACAAAGTCATGATCTCCAGGTAGTGAAACTCATATTTTTGTTGCTTTTCTGTACCAATTAGTTAGTTTTGTGTCGATCTTGCAACAAATGAATATCACGCCAATCTGGAATTTGGCTGATCTGATTTCCAGGAAGAAGAGTCATTGAAACCTAGTTATGGGATAGAAGGAATATATTACTGATGCTAGCTTATCGATGGTACAGGATTATATCATTCTAGTCTTGCGTAAAGCTATGTTTAGAAGAGAGGATTCAGTTCGTTATGCAGCAATCAGTTCCATTATTGATTTGGTATTGGGAGAAAAACAACATCAAAGAGCCGATACATTTTCTTTACAAGAATCAAGCAGCCAAGCTAGTTGTAGCCAGCAGGCTGAAGTTCTATGTGCAGCTGAATCTGGTTTGTTCTTGGAGCTTAATGGATCGCTGCAGAGATGCTTTTATCAGCAGGTTTAAATTTTTGTTTCATTTAATAAAAACCATGGATTAAGGATCTAACAAAATCAGACTCTCTGTGGTGTGTTCTACAGGGGTAAGGCTGCATCAACTGTGATCCATAGACCCCAACATAATGGGTATTATACTTTGTTTGATGTTGTGCTGTAAAAATCATGGACCACCAATTTACCGCCAGTATGTAGAATTGAATTTTCATTTTTTTCTTTGCTACTAGGCAAGAGTCAGAGAGATCCTTTACTATGGACTGGTTAAGCTTGTTTTGGTGGATCCTTTATCTGCTGGGCCTGTTCTTGATTTTCTCTTGCCTCACTTCTTTCAGTTTTACAAGGAGGTAACCATGCATTATTCTTTGGATCGTAAACCGTGCATAGAATTGTACAAGTATGTATGCACATGATTTTGGCTTATTGACAAAGTGGAATATTGAACCAATTGAACTTTATCTAGAAAGTACATGAGCCAGATTTACTCCCCCTTTTCTAAATGGCCGCTTTTAAGCAAGTCTTTTTGTGTTGTCAGGATGCAGATGTTCAGTTGAATGCCTACCAATGCGTTAAATCTGAAAGTGGGAAAATTTATATTGAGGAGCCACTGGATTGCCTTCTTTCCTGCATCTCTTGGATTCTTATTCTCCAGCCACATGGTAAAACCGGCGATTCTTCAAATTCATGGGCTTCATTTGGCTTCTCTCTGACACAAGAAAATGAGGTAGTAATATATTTAATTAACCATCTCTATCAGTGTATTGACACATTTGCAACCATCCATGCTCACTTATTATCCCAAATTGTTGCAGGAAGGAAGAGCATGGTCTGCAGAGACATTGTCCAACGCATTTTCAAAGCTCCGAAAGTTTCTGAGAAAGGGAGACTTTGAAGGTCTGTAGTTGCTATTTTTTTGTGACACACTATCAATATCATTTATATTCATTCCATAAACCAGACATAGAATCAGAAGCCACAACCGTTGATTTGCTGATTTTCAACAGGACATGAACTATTTTTTTAAGAGTTTTGAGATCGATGAAAGTAAATCATGCAACAACAACAACAATAGCAACCCAATAGAATCCCACAATAGTAGGGTATGGGAGGGTGTGTGTACGCAAAGGTGATGGGGGACCACCAAAACACCACTGTGGTGGTTCCCCTAAAGGCGGGAGAACTGAGAAGATGAAGGGAGCAGTGTCAGTGGCTTTTGGAGAGAATTTTATATTTTTTCCCAAATCAAGGTCTATAGTTTCTGTGCTAATTAGCTATACTAAAAGGGCATATGTGATTTACAAGCATAGCCACACATATTGTTTTCATCAAATTTTTCCCCTTCTCAAGTCTGCTCTTCTTAAGGAAGTCCTTTCATCATTCACAGGAATTAAGTCATGATTCTTGGTGTTTTTTTCTATGTTATACCAGGCTTATTAGGTAAAACCAAGGATGCTAGTTCTACACCTCTAGAAGAAGAAAAGCGCAAAGGCACTTCATTGATTTTGTCAGGGATCATTGAAGTGATGCTGAATATCATCATCACCGACTTCGGTAAAGCGAACGATACAAAAAAGATGGATTTAGAGAAAGAGATGCTTGAGTTTGTTAGGATTCATGAATCATTGCGAAAAAATGTGTGTACCACTAGGCAGAGTGGTGGGGTGAAAAGAGGCTCCCTACGCCTTACAGCTAATGATGTCTCCGAAAGGCTTGATATAAGTTGCACTGTATTGTCCGAGGAAAGAGTTCCTTTGCTTGGAACCCCAGCCATTTGTCAGCTATTGTATACTGCTCCAGAATCATTGATGCTTGGTGGCTCTGAGGCCCCTCAAAATCATAGCCAGCCTTCATCGGGAAAGGATTCAGCTCCATATGCTAACATTTTTTCTTTTGCCTTAGAACTTTGTATGCGTCAACTGAAATCTTACAATTCTGCGGCAAAAGAGGACCCAATGAAGATGTTGGTATATGGCGATATCAAACAATTGGGACCCCCATTGCTGAAGATGGCTTGGTTTCTTATGTCAGCATCTATTTCTGACAAATTTATCAAGAAGGATGCTTGCAGGAAGAAAGGTGTTAATGGCAAGAAGGAGCACCTCCACTCAGTATTAGTGTGCTTGAAAGAATTGATAAAAATAAGTCTTCTTCACCCCGGATATATGGATTTAATGGATGGTCTGTTGTCTGTCCCTGTTCCAGAAGATATTCCAATAAGAGGTGCCGATCATGGTTCAAATGATGAATATGCACCTGCCAATGCTGTAGTTATGAAAAGTGATGAGCTATTCATTCAAAAGTGTATACGGCCAATGCTTTATGAGCTACTTGCACAATCTTTCTTCCTTGAAGTTGAGGTAAGACAAGTAACTTATCATCAAAGGTTTAGGTTTTACACTGTCCGTAACACATACATGATTTATTGATTTATTCCATGTTTTTATCCATATAATTAGGTGCTTTCAAATATTTTAAATTTAATTGCCGCTAAACTACTGCCTGAGGAGCGGAGAGATTTTGTTGGAAATTGGGCAAGGGGCATCTGCAAAAGAAGAAATGTATCAAATCCCAGGGTTGCTAAAAGTTTTGCCAGCCTTGCTTTATCTTTAAGCTCAGCGCCAAATGACATGATTATTGCCCAAGACATGGCCAAAGAGCTCTTAAATGTTGTTGGAAAAGAGGATAGTGTTCCAAAAGAGATATCATCTGCTTATTCTATCATAAACAAATCAACTAGCACCCACATTGCCTCAATCATACTGCAATTCCTTGATTCAACTATCTCTGACATTGAATGTATCAGCATCAAGTTAAAGGAACGCCCTTGTTCATATAAAAGAGATTGTTCTAGTCAACAGTTTGGTGAAAAAACATTAGAATTGGTCATGGAAGAAACACTTTATTCAAGAGCAGGAGCTGTTGTAAAGGTGGCATCCTTTTTTGTATTAATGAATCTCCAGGGTAAGTGAAGTACTTGAGATGCTGCTAAGTCATCCCAATTTTATCACTTGACATCAGTGTAGTTATTATTAATTTTAATAAACAAAAATGACAGATCACGAGGCAGAACAGCTGTTAATAATGTGTGCAAGGTTTTACAAAAATTTAGCCCGGATATCAAAGCTCTGCGTTGCTTCTAAAGGCTGCAAGCAACGCTTACCCAGTATGAAGTTCCAAAAGCTCGTGGAAGAAACTTTCAGGCAGCTAACAACTCCCCTATACACTTTTGTAGCAAATGTGCAAACGGTAAATAGAAAACAAAAGACAAGTGGTGAGTTGCAGTTATGTTGAGATTACTGAATGTGTGTGTGAGTTGATGGCTTTTTGTTTTTGTTTTTTTCTTGTCAAATATAGAAACAACAAGAGAGTGAAAAATGTAAAGGATTTGCGAACAAGATAAAAAGGGAAAACAGATGCATCCCTGACTTGATCTACCAGATTGAAGATTACGAGAAATACCTAATTCAGCTCAGCAAGGCAAGCAAAGTGAATTTGTTGAGGCACGCAAAGCGCAGCACTTGCAGGGATTTTAAGATACAGTTTGCCATGGAGCAGAGAGATGGTAATGGTGATAATGCAGTTGTTGCTGAGACTGAATCATCATCCAGTGAAGGGAATGAAGCTGAAGATGAGGCATCATTGGCTGCAGACAATAGAGGAGGAGGGCATTTTTCAGCTAGTGTGGAGGACTCAGAGTGTGAGGATGAAGAATCAGAACTCGATGATGGAGCTGCTTTTAACAAGACGAAGAGATCAAAAACTAGAATAGTGGAAGACTCAGAGGAAGAAGACGCACAAGGTATGTGTAGTACTCTTTAAAGAATTAGTCAGGCATGAAATCTTAATATCTTATACTTCGTATCTGGAGAGCGAGGACTAGGGTAGTCGGGTAGACTTTTGGGATTGGTGGTTGTTTTTCATCTTACCGTCTGTGCCTCCTTTGCTTAGCGTTTTCTGCTTTCTGCTTGTTGCTTTTTCCCGTCATTAACCCTAGTTCTCTCTTTGCTACTTGCGCTCTGTGCTTTATATGCCTTACATGCTCAATATGTGCCATTATGTTTGCATGTGCTACTCGAGCAGGGGGTCTCTTGGAAACAGCCTCTCTACTTTCAAGTAGGGGTAAGGTCTCTAAAACATGCGCTACCTAGACCCTACTCTTTTGGATCAAACTAGGTTATTATTGTTGTACTGTTGTGCTTCGTATTTGTAAATTCAATTTAACACGTTAGAGTTTTAACCTTTTAGGTTTAGCATACCCTGTTACTTTTAATGTCTAAGCGAGCTGAGAGTGTTCTTTGCTCAAGCAGTCATGCACCCACCACTGAGATTGGAGAGAGATAGAAGTAATTTAATAGAAATAATTTTAGTTTGCGGACAATGATGCAATTAGTTAGTTTGCTCAAAAACTAATACACGGAGTATTTAATATGGAGTATATAATAATAATAAATAAATAAATAAATAAATAAATAAAATAACAACAAGAACAACAACAATAATAATAATAGTGATAATAGTAATAATAATAATAATAATAATAATAATAATAATAATAATAATAATAATAATAATGGGTAGCTCACTAGCTCCTGCACATACAGAGTTAGGGTAGTTAGCTCAAAAACATCATTATATGATGAATTAGAAGCATCTAGAAGCACACACCTTTCTCCAAAAATAACACACATTTAGACAAAGGATTACACCCTATAGAGTTTTGGCCCAAAACTGTCACCGAACTATTAAAACATACGGAGTATTATTTTTTTTAAACACTGGGTCTGGACCCAGATCGTAGGCCTAACCCCATTGCAATACAGGAATTGATAGCCCAGACCGTAAGCCTGCTGCTGTGGTCAGAGGCTCGGGTCAGACCATGACAAGTCAGCTTGGACGTTAGTTTGAGGCTCAAGACAAAGGTACTAGTTGCTGAGTTGGCTTAGAATAGGACCTCTCCAAATTGCTCGCAGGTATGATTTGGCCAAACATGCTGCGGTATGTATCAGAATACTGATCATCTGTACTAATACGTCGCCACACAGTCGGAAAGAGCAAATGACACTTCATGTTCCAGCATATGGTGAGGAACTGAGGGAGCAATCACATGGCTCATTTTTTGTATCCCCATTGATAGGCAGGACCCGATCAAAGCAAAACAGGAATATTTTTTATTGTTCACTATAATATATAGAGAACAAGCCAACACAACTTTTACAAACCAAACACAATTATTAGAACCTATGTTTTCGAGACTACCCTTAACTCCTTTTAGAAACTACCAAATCTGTTTTTAAAATTAATTAAATATGAAAGTCACAATATAATAACCGACTCCATACTAGCCGAGTAGCCGACCCAGACATTGACCCATTACCCATAAGGTTATGTGTGAACGAACCCCATTAAATCTAACAACCATGACCTTTGCTAGTCACAGCGAAGGACATAGTCTTGTCCCATGATAACCCAACACTTGACTAGACCATTATTAGAGCTTTGAAGGCTATACCCACTTCCTTTGCCAGGAATGTGATCGGATTTTGGAGCGAGTTGTATCTCTGAGCTGTAGGAGCCTCAAACTTTGAGGTTAGTCTCAAAATTTTCTTCTTCTGCCTTTGTACTTTTAGAATTACTGCCATTGGACGATTTAAAGATTGAAAGCCATTTTCCCAATTTCTGTTGTGTTCCTTACCTCTCTGATTGCTTTATTACTAGCAATATATACTCAGCACTGTCCACAAGTTGTGTTGGAGTCTTGGACCCATCAATGGAGCAATAAATCCAACATTGGCACCGTTTGTCATAAGAAAAGCTTCTGTGTTTGTCACTCCTAGCTACTTGTGAGTTGTGATGACAACCCATGCCACGCCATTTCTTCTCAGTGATGCACCATCTAGGTGACAATCTGCCCGATCATGGATACCGAGCTCAAACGAAAAATCTAACAATTAAAATAAGAGCTTGGTATTTCTCTCTTGTCTCATATATGTGGCACTGCTGGAGAGTGTGCTTAGAGGTCCTATGGAGGGAATATCTATTCTATAGAACAGATGCAACGTACCTAGCGCTCGGAAGTGATTAATTCTGTCAGGAAGGCACACACTTAGCCGATCTGATCCACACCATGCTCCTCTATTTTCCTTACATGTAGGCGATAGGCCAGCTCATTGTTACAGGTCAATTTTTTGCTTTCTAAGAATCACTCATGTGCGACCTACCTTGATACTTACCATAGTCAGCCTTTCTTTCAAAATCACATGTAGACACTTTTCTTCAAACATTTAATGGAAAACGTAAGACAAAGAATATATTTTGGTGATAATCCCCCAACCTTGTATTATTTCATTCTGATCCATACATAGGATGCATAACATAGAATATTTTCCCCCCTTTAGAACGAATGGTATATATGTGAAGAAGACTTGATAACTTACGAATTGCGTATAACACGCCTTCAGACTAAAGAACGAGTATGTATTGTTCCATATCTTGAAACATACCATAGGACTCATATATTTATAGAAGCAAAAGAATAGATTAAATAATGTGTCATTATTCATTCATGGCTTGGAGTTTGATCATCATCAAACAACTCCATCCATGCATTCCAATCATCTAAGACTACGTAGGTACATCAATATAGTAGTGAATTACAATAATTCTTCAAAGATAGAGATTGAAGAAATTGAAACAAAGAATGAAAGAATTGACCTAATTAATTAAGATGGAGCATATATATAATTAAGGGCAGTTTTAGGGTACCGTGCCTATTGTGTACCGGCCTACCCAGCCCTCTTTATAAAATAATAGGGAGTAACAGAAAACATAAAGAACAAAAAACACACGCACCAGCATTTTGGTACCATGGCAAGCACATATCACTGTATAGTTAGCTACCTAAGGTGTGAGTAGCTAGGCCAGTGTGGTACGTCTGTGCATATTATAAATATGTATTATTAGGCGGTCTTGACCATCCCAGAATCGTAGGGGATTCCAGTGGGCTTGATCCAGTCATCTCCCTGAAGGTAGACTCCAGCAGTGAATTGACTGGCCACCTGGGGAGATACTTGCTTCTGGTAACCCTTCCAGTCGACCCTCTTGGATGTGTCAGCTCCGGGGCCTCTGTTATTGTACTCCGCATACCAGCAAGTGTCGAGCCCAAAAGTACCCATCCACGGAGACCAACCGGTGGGGTCAATGAAGCCGTCGATCAAAGATTGCATGATGATGGTTCTGGAGTACTCCTTCCATGGGCGGCCGAGGAACACCTGGACCGGCGGGTTGGCCCCTTTGATGGCCGCGTCCGGGATGATCTCGCAGTTTTGGAGGACAAGTCCGCCCACTCCGCGGTGGTCCTTCCTCCCCTGGGCAGTGACCATGCAGGCTTGGTTTTCCAAGGGCTTTCGCACCACCATCTTGCAGTTCTGGAAGACCGCTGCGGCGTCCCCAAAGATGAAGTCGATGGTCCCGGAGATGGTGCAGTCGCGGTAGTACTGGCGGTAGGAGTGGGTGTAGAGTGTGTCTTGGTACGCGTCTATGTGGCAGTTGTAGAAGATGGCGTTGTCCGCCGAAACCCGGAGGGCCACTGCTTGGTGCTTATTGGCTCCAGCTGAGTTCTCGAATCCAATGTCTCGTGCCATGAACCCGTCTCCTTGGATCGCTGCATGCAATAATATATAATGCATTATATTCATATATATATATAGAGGCTAGAGGCCAGGGAGCTAGCTAGTCCTTCCATTCGTATTAATTACGGAGTATTAATTTAAATTCTTGCATGTGATGAAAAGGAATTTGAATAAAATTAATACCAACTGTGGCAGTCCTGTATGTGTTCACCCCGTCTATAAAATTCAAGCTTCCCGTGATCCTGGTCGCCGTGGGGCCATCGCCCACGAACACGATCTTGTTCATCTTCCTGGGAACCATGACCTGCTCCTTGTACACCCCCGCCTTGATCTTGATGACGTACGTGTCGTTGTTCTTGGGAGGGACCGCTTTAAGAGCCTCGTTTATGGTCTTATAGTCTCCGCTTCCATCCTGAGCAACGACCGCGTTGGCCTTGATGTCGGCCGCGAGGAGTCTGCGTCCAGCGTCCGGGAAGCCGCCATCTGCCTCATTATGAGCCAACAGCCGCCTCTTCATTCCGGGGATCTCGAGGGTCTGCAGGACGTCACTGAACTGGGTGACCATCGCGAGGCCGTTGCTGGTGAGCTCCCCGGCGAATTTGAGGAATTTCTTCATCTTCTCGCCCGCATCGCCGGTCGTGTTCTCGAACGCGTCCAAGCACGCCTGCTGGTGACTGATGGCCCCGCTGAGCCAGACCTTGAGGTCGTCCGCGTACTCCTCGATCTTGTCCATGTCGAAACCATCGACCTTGTCGAAAGACCTCTTGAGATCGTCCACCGAGTCGTCGAGGAGCTCTTTGCAAGTATCGAGGGCCCCAGAGGTGCGTGGGTCCTTGGCGGCCTCCTTGAGAAGGGCCGAGTGTGAGATGGCGTCGCTGAGGTTCTTCATGGCCGCGTTGAATGCCACCTCTATGAGCTCTTTGGGGTTGCTTGTGTTCTTGGCCTCTGTCAGGCTCGTCTCGCACGTCTCCTTGTAGTCGGTGGTGGCACAAATGGCGTGGACAGCCTTGGTTGATGTTGACACACGCGCGCCCCCGCCCCCCTTCTTACTTGTCACCGACAGCGTTGCAGCCACGACACACGCCACCAAAAGCACAGCGGCCACGCTAGCAATGGCCACATTTTTTTTCTTTCCAGCGTCAGCCATCTATATGAACTTTTTTTTTTTTAAAAAAAGCACAAAACTAGCTACAACTAATTAATTAATGTACTAAAAAATTAAAGAGATTATTGATTCTTTTATTGATTAAATTACTAATGTTTTTTTTTATTTTTCTTTAACAGGCAGGCCCGCAGGCTATCAGAGCTTATGATTAAAGGGAAGGAGGGGGTTCCATTTATATATATATTGAGCACAGAAGATAAGCGGGTGGAGAATATTTTTAGATAGCTAGCTAGCTTATAGGTGGTCGGTCAATTTCCTTAGAGGAATATAATATTTTTGAGGTTGAGATTTGACGGTTGAGACAATGAGCCTCAATCTGCTCTTCATCACTTGTTACAACGATACACGTTTGGTAGGGATCAAATACACATTGTGGAAGCTATTGCATGCATGCATGCATGGCCTTTTCTTCATTCGATCTATATGGATCACAAAGGCAAATCATTTTGTCCACATGTGTGATAATTGTAACATCTACTCTTTTCCACATTTAATTAAAAACTACTCCCATGGTCCTCTAACGGAGCTGCAAAAAATTGAAAGCTAAAACTCCCTTTTAGAGTGTGTGCAGTAATTTGAATGCTCACATTTTCGTATGCCCTCCAACCATATCAGTTACTCCCTCCGTCCCAATTTAAATCGCCTGTTTTGATTTTTGTGCATATTTAAAGAAAATAAAAAATATAGTTGATTTTTCAAAATTGCCATTACCTTTTAGAAGGGGTGATGATGAATGAGAAAATAAGGTGAAGAAGAGTGACTTATTTTAGGGGTAGTTTAGGTATTTTATTTTTAAAAGTTTACGAAAACAACTAACAGGCAATTTATTTTGGGACGGAGAAAAAAGGCAAACAGGCAATTTAAAATGGTACGGAGGGAGTATTATTCATAAATTTAATATATTTTATTGCTTTTTTACTCTTTTTTGTGAGATAGCTACAAACTAGGCATGTCAGGTTAACACTCATCTCTCCTACTTTTCACATTTGTTTATTACTTTTTTATTATAGCTTATGAGCTTAATCTTTTATATATACATTACCTAAAGTTAAAACTAGCCCACAGTGTATATTTTTCCTTATCCGTTGGAGCTCAATTTTGTCTACAGTGTAGTGTTAAAACTTTAATTTTTAGACTTCAACAGAATATAGAGGCTCCATTGGAGTTGCTATAAGGCCCATGATTGACTCAGACACTGATGATGAAAAAAGTAAAATGATCATTTTCACATTTACTCTTTTCCACATTAAAAAACTACTCTCATGGTCATGTAATAAGCTACCACGTTTGACTCAGCACGGAGATTAAAAAAGTAAAATTATATATTTAAAAGTGGTGTAGAGAATATATAAATTATATAGGCCATGCAAAATTTTAAAGAGGTGAAAAGTAATTTTTTTTTAGATGAAAGAATTTTTTTTATGAGACCGAAGTATTTAATGTCAGAGCATATTGCTCATCTTTTTGCTTTTATTTTCAACTTCTTTGTTCATATCAGAAATTGAGCGGATAAATACATTGAGATGGAGAGAGTAGTACTCTGTATAATATAGTATGGAGTATGTATGTATATGTGTACACAAGTGTGTACTGTATTATTTTTACTCAGTACACACATGCTTACTCTACAGACACAATTCCCCTAGCCTATGATACAAATCTTGTATGAATCGCATTAGTGTAAAAAGAACTACAAGCAAAGGACGCTTGCAAGAAGAAAACTGTTAATTGCATAAAGTCAAAATTGATCAAACATTTCAAGACAGAAGAGATACTTTACTTTATATTCTTTATATAGATTATTTGAATCTTCGATCATTGTTCAACAAGATCAATTATTATCAAATTATATCATGATGTCAAATTATATCATGATACCCTCAACAGTCAACATTCGCAAGATAATATCTTGCTTTGGTGGATTGATGGAACTGAAGCAAAGTCACTGGCGACTCTCACAAAAGGAGGGAGTTCTATTGATTCTATTTACAAGCCCACTCAAGGTTTTGTGAGGTGACTATACGTCCACGGCTCATATTTATGGAACACAAACTGATATGAATCAAGACTTTTATACACCCTTGTGTAATCTTCCAGTTATTTTTTTTTTTTGCTCGACACAAAAGCATCTCCAATTGAATAAAATTAGAGACAAAAAGAGTACAAGAATCATTATACTCCGTGACTTATAATCATAGTTACAAGAAAGAATATTGTGCATCCTTAACAAGTTATTGACCAAATCATACAAAATCTCTATTTATAAATACTCCGTAATTCATTTCAAGTTATTGAGATTGTATGATAGAATTACTATATTCTAGAATATAGAATGATAGTACATTTTATTGATAATTTATTCGGGTAACTCTGGAAAGTAAATCGAATAAAATTTACTCCGTACTTTTTTGTTGTTGAGAAATGCTCAATCAATTCTTTAGATTGAGACAAAAATAGTAAGCGGGTAAAAAAAGACAAATAACTCCTGACATTTTCAAGGAGTACATTTATTTTTGAAGGTGTAATTAATGTCAGGAAGCATATATCTTCGAAATGCATTAATGTTGTACATTTGGGTAGAAAGAGTGGTCTTAGTCATTCAAGGGGCGGATTTAGTCATACCCTTATTTGAAAGGCATTATTAATGCATATATATATATATATCCTTGAAATGCATGTATTTTCAAGGAGTACACTTATTTTTCTTATAAATATCACACAGAGTATAAATATGCTTTAAACCTTGATGTTCTTCAGTAATGAAAATATTTTTACTTCAGTAATAATGCATCTGTCTTCGACCGTGAGATTGAGGAGGACGTGTATCAGAGTTTGGGTCTTCGTAGCTCTAACTTTGCAATGGTCCCTAAGTGGACTTCGTCTGGACCATCGGCTATCCTGAGCGTCCTTGCCGAGGCCCAGAGATGTGCCAGAACGGTGTCCCCTGACAACCCAGCAGCTCCGTGCACTTGAATCGCCATGTCAAGTACCTTCAGTGCCATTTCGGGAGCGGCTACCTGCACTCACCAACACACAATTACTGCACTGTACACAACACAGCAAAGTGTGTACCCCAAAAAAGGAGATGCAATTCAAATATCATTTCACCTTTGCCATTGCTATGGTACCACGAGCCTCCTTGTTACCTAGCCTATCAAGCTTGTCAGCAGCTTCCAGAACTAGCAATCTGGTTTTCTCCAGCTCTATTCGGCACTATACCCATCAAAAACAGGATTGTTCTTTAGTTAAATTTCTTGTAGATGGCTACTTAGCACAACCTATAACAACCATATTATCAATTTATAATAATTATAATAAAACAAACAAATAAATAACAGCAATAATAATGATAATTTCTATTACCACTACCAAAACACCAACTATAATATATATGGAGTATATGACCACAGACTACTACCTACTACTGTACTATTACTATAAAACAGCAATAACCATTATAGTAATACTGATTTATTTTTAAAAAGTGACAAGGATTATTTACTATAAAGAATACTGATTCAATTGAACTCGTAATGCACATTTTAAAATATAGCATGCACGGCATATGGTATATTTGGATTATCCACAACTTGTTATCCACTTTGACTGAGAAAGTTTACAGTCAAAGTGGCACATTCTCCATCTTAATGGTGGAAGGAACCTTATTCCACCCTTGGGAAGTTAAAAATATTTTTATTACCAAATTACCCTCTCAACCTAATAGCAACATTTATATCGAATGGGTACTTTACCGCATCAATTAAAGAATGTCTATCACATTATTACCATAGAATTTTAAATTCAAATTTCCCACAAAATCCTTGCAGGTGTATCCTTTCATTTTCTTCCCCTAGTCTTACCTTCTCTCCAGGGGAATTATATAGAGGTAAAGCACAAAAATCCCTTGATGTAATCTTCAGATGACGTAATGTGGGTCTGTTTTTTTATTATTATTATTAACTAAAAGCGGTTTGACATTTCCATTGAGCAATATGTATAACATACTCTAGCAACATCAGACCGGAATGAACCATGTTCCATGATAAATTTTCCAAAAGTTATTCTTTCAGTAGCCCTCTGAACCATCATTTGCATGCCACGTTCAGCTGCACCTATTAACCTCATGCAATGATGCAGTCTTCCCGGACCCAGCCTCCCCTGTTAGAAAATGGAAACAATACAGCATTC
>OOIL02005377.1:1625543-1638418 GCA_900332095.2 Cuscuta campestris
ACCACCCGCGCCAAGGCCGGGATTTTCTGCCCCAAACGTGTCCTAAACCTCAACACCGTTGCCAGTATATCCCCCATCCCCCCCACCTACCGTAGTGCACTTAAAGATCAAAATTGGTACAATGCTATGTTAGATGAATATAATGCTTTGATTGCTAATAATACATGGGATTTAGTACCCCCCTCCCCTAACTAAAATGTTATCTCCGATAAATGGCTTTTTAGACACAAACTCAGCCCTACAGGTGAACTGTCCAGGTATAAAGCCAGATGGGTTGTTCGAGGATTCAATCAGCGTCATGGAATAGATTATGATGAGACATTTAGCCCGGTGGTTAAACCGGTAACTATTCGGATCATTCTCAGCTTGGCCGTATCACGGGGATGGCCAATTCACCAGCTAGATGTCAAGAATGCCTTCCTTCATGGCGCCCTTACAGAGACGGTGTACACGGCCCAACCATCTGGATTTCAGGATCCTGCCCGACCCCACTATGTGTGCAAACTGAACAAGACGCTCTATGGACTGAAACAAGCACCGCGGTCTTGGTATCAGCGTTTTACTGGCTTCCTTATCACGCTTGGCTTCCACGGGTGCAAGAGCGACACCTCCCTATTCACCTATGGCCAGGGGTCTCAGATGGCTTTCCTACTTCTGTATGTTGATGACATCATCCTCACGGCCTCCTCGCAGGATCTTCTACACAGCGTCATACAACGGTTGAAGGGTGAGTTTGCTATGACAGATATAGGGGACCTACATTTTTTTCTTGGGATCAACGTTCAGCGCACCTCCCGTGGCTTGTTCCTGACACAGACTCAGTTTCTTTATGACATTCTTGATCGAGCGGGCATGCTCAACTGTAAACCGGTTTCCACTCCGGTTGATACACGCGGGAAACTGTCAGCTACAGGAGGAACACCTGCACCAGATCCCTCTCTTTACCGCTCCATTGTGGGGGCCCTACAATACCTCACCTTCACTCGTCCTGACATCACTTATGCCGTGCAGCAGCTCTGTCTCTTTCTTCATGATCCACGCACGCCCCATGTCACGGCCATGAAGCGGGTGTTGCGATACCTTCATGGCACACCATCACATGGCATCACCATCTCCAGATCTCACACAGACCAGATGCGGGCCTATTCTGATGCTGATTGGGCCGGCTGCCCTGACACCCGCCGGTCCACTTCCGGCTACTGCATATTCCTTGGCGATAATCTCATTTCCTGGTCTTCTAAGCGCCAGCTCACCACGTCCAGATCCAGTGCCGAGGCAGAATACCGAGCAGTAGCCAACGCCGTAGCCGAAGTCAGCTGGATACGTAATCTTCTCCTCGAACTTCAGCAACCACTCAGTCGATCCACTCTTGTTTTTTGTGATAATGTGAGTGCTGTCTACCTAGCTGCAAATCCGGTTAAGCATCAGCGCACGAAGCACATCGAGGTTGACATACACTTCGTTAGAGACCGAGTGGCTCTCGGACAGGTCCGCGTACTACATGTCCCTTCGTCTCTCCAGTATGCTGATATCTTCACGAAGGGTCTTCCATCCATCATTTTTTCAGAATTCCGGGATTGCTTGGGCGTTCGGCATTCCACACCAGTGCCGTTGGGAGCATGTTAAATATATTAAGTATATATTTAGTATCTTGTGTATATAGTAGTTTCCATACATGTATAGTCCTTATTAATTAAGAATTCCTCACATAGTAGGTTTCCTATTATAACTAGGAATACTCTACTATATAATCTCCCTTGTATCCACACATTATGATTATTGGAATATATTAATTCTTCAGTTATTCATCATAAGTTATTCTTATCACTATAAAAAAATTAAGATTCCTATCCTCTGAAAGGTGGGAATTCTACACTTGTACATGTGATAAAATCCTTTCCACAATGAATCCAATCATTGTTATAGCAGCACATAATCACTTTTACCTTTTTATGGAGCATTGTATATTGGTTGCATCTGAAGAGGCAACTTGTGGTTCCGTCATTGCAAATCCAGATCGTATCTTTCCCTCAAGCAAAGGAACAAGCCAGTCCTTCATCTGTTCTGCATTGCCGTAGCGAAGCAATACCTAAAAACAATCAACCAAGGATATATAGTGACTGCAAAGTAACATATAATGGTAAGCAATAACACACAGACTGTAATAAAGCAGGGTTATTTACATATCACATTAGCATCAAGAAACCAGCAGGTATTCAATAGAAAATAACTTCATGCGAAAACATGAAAAATATACCACATGAAATGATCTGAATAATCTGCAATGAATATTTTCCTCAATGGCCAGTTTTTTCATAATGTCACTTATTGATCAGGAA
The DNA here is from genome assembly GCA_900332095.2 of Cuscuta campestris. Taxonomy (NCBI): domain Eukaryota; kingdom Viridiplantae; phylum Streptophyta; class Magnoliopsida; order Solanales; family Convolvulaceae; genus Cuscuta; species Cuscuta campestris. The sequence continues at coordinate 1,627,883 of OOIL02005377.1, forward strand.
ATGAGTGTGGGGCAATAGGTGTGTCCTGACAACAGAAGTAGAATATTTCATTTACCTCCATATTTCCAGTATCAGGTGCTCCACAGTTGAAAACCTGTGGTGCCCAAACCGAACGACCCATTAGTTCACAGAGGTACCCATATTCCAGATTGGATAGTCCTGCACCCAATAAGCAATCATATCCCTTCTCAGATGGAGCATGATTTTTTTCTTCAAAAATAAGTTTTCTGGCACGAGTTGCACTGTCAAGCTGCACAAGTTAATGGAGACAATCGTCAAAAAACTGAAAATTAGTTTATTCTTCACTAATGTTTTATCCCAGATTGATTCCAAACTTGTCACAAGTTCCATTCTAATTGATTTATTTAAGATCTTTAGCTTAAGCAACATGTGTTTTATTTCCTGGAAAGTATTGAAAAGATTACATACAGGTATAAACAAGTTCCAGAGGCCTTCCATTTTTGCCAGTTCTTTTAACTTCTCCTCGTCTGGGTGAACTGTCCAACGCATGGTAGACTGAGCCAGTTTGTAGAATTCCTTTTCCCTTGGGTATATGTGATGTTCCATGAACTTGATCAATCTGTCTCTCAAATTTGAACTTTTGCATTAGGCACAACTTTAGCTCTCATGAGGAACACATCAATTTGACTTCCATGGTCGCATTGTTGTGTTTGATTTAATCCAATTATACCTGAGTAGTTAGAAATTAGAATCATAATGGCATTTTACATAGTACACTAGAATAGTGGTAGACACACAAATTGAGCAAATAAGCTCGAGCTCAGCCACCCAGCGTCCTCCATCTATCATCATGTTCTTCATAAAGTTATACGGAGTATAACACTAGGAATAAATATATTTTAGGGGCAGTGTTTAAAACTTGAACCGCCTGTCAACTTGGTCAGACAGTGGGCCAATGGTCAAACCATTTGGTCACGAATTGAACCATGCAATCCATTCTAATTTTAAAAAATCAAATCTCTATACCATGTCTGACACACACGAAGTATTATACGGAGTACTTAAAAACATTTACTCATATATACATGATGAATATATCCACAAATACTGTATACTCTTTTCCATAATTAAGTTCTCACTTTCCTCTTCTGAAGGTCCCAAACTCAAGTTATCTTTCCTTTGATGGTATGAATTGTATGGTCCACATTAATTCTTTCTCCCTTGCATAAATTTCAACCACAAAATTTCATCTTTCATTAAACTCCATGAAAAAGCAAGTGACAACTTAAATATGGGATGAAGGGAGTATATATCAAACTATAACTGTATGTTAATAATAGAATAAAATATTACTCCGTATTTTTCAATCAATATTTACTTTGATTGTAGACATAAGATACTTCATATATTTTTCATATGAACCACGCTTGTACAACAATGATGTTTAGCTTAGTTAGCAAGAGTGGTTGGATAAATGGATATTACTCCCTTCGTCCCCCTAAGATGTTCTCATTTTGACTTTTGGTGGTTTTTAAGAAGAGTTGAAAAAATGTGAAAGTTTACCATAATATCCTTAATGAAAATGGGTGGAGTGTATTAAATGAGGTGGGTGAGGTGTAATAAATAAAGTAAGTGGGGTAGTTGTGATATTTTAATTGTTAAAAAATGAAATGAGAAGATCTATTGTGGACAAAGAAAAAGGGCTATTGGGAAGATCTATGGGGGACGGAGGGAGTAGTTATTTGGTCATGAATTCTAAATTACCAAGTTAGTCAAAACATTGTTTCCTATGTCTGTATTGTTTCTTGTGTAGACAGGTTGCGACATCTCATGATGCTATAAGCAGGAGCATATTCTCTAGGTTGGCAATAGGATTGGAAGAACCATAAGCAATTACATGTCTACATCCATATTTGTTGGACCTAAATAGGTGGGTAGTATCCCCAACTAATCATGTCTATATATATATCACACATTTTTTCCCAATTGAGCAACCCCACCCAATCGTGAATTCTATTAAAGACCATCAATTTACATGATTTGACAATCTTTAATTACTTCCTCACACTGATCAACATATTGGACACAATCAAGTTTGGGATAATGGAATTGTGTGGTTGATATTGAATTTGTTCGGTTTGAATTGATTTGAGACACATAAATAACACCAAATATGGTAGGGATAAACCTTTTTAAACCGGCCAAAATAGGAAAATGGGACAAACATTAAGGGAGTAGTATCTATGATTGATCTCCTTTATTGAGCGAGTAGAATCCCTCCTTAATCTCAATAACTAAGATAGTTTATGAGATTAATTAGAGATAGTGTCAATCAATCATAATATACAGCTTATTCAAAATCCTAAAACCATTCAAATTGAAGGTCTTCTTTTCTCATCTATCTATACTATACTTAAAGCGAGTGGAAATTTTTCCCGCCCATACGTGATGCTAATATATGGAAATTGTTTCGTACTTTAATTATCTTGCCTCAATACATGTGAAGCATATATGGATACTATTGAATGCTATGTTTCGTGTGACTCCGTACATGGTAAGTATTACTTGCCATTTTTGGTTTAATTTCTATTAATTACTAATTAATATGTTTCCATTTTAATTTAATCAATGGTAAGTGTTGCAGTGCCATTTTTGGTTTCTATAAAAAAAATTAACAATAATAATAATTGCTAACCTAAGCAAACAATTTTATAATAATAAAAATTATTATTATTATTATTATTATTATTATTATTATTATTATGTTAATTGTGCGTTGGCCTTAATAATAAATTTCTGGTAATAATAAATAGTAGCAACACTTACTATTAGTAGCAACACTCACCAATAATTAGTAGCAACACTTACCATTAATCGATCTACCCCAAGGTTCCCATGACATTGGGAACCAATGTCATGGGATGATCCGGGGGCGCTCCGGTGCCCCGTTCGTAAAATTGACGGTTCCTACCCCCTAACTCCAAAGTCAAAATTGACTTGTGGGGTGCAATTGAAGGGGATGGGGGGGTTTGTTCGGGGCGGGGCGGGGTGGGGGGGTTTACCGGGGAGTTAGCGCCCCCGGGTCATCCCATGACATTGGTTCCCAATGTCATGGGAACCTTCCCCATCGATCTATCATTGAATAATAATGTGTTAGCGTTAATAATTTGTCATGGTAACACTAATGATAATAAAGATAATAACAATAATAATAATATTTTTGGTAACATATATGTGCTTAACATGTTAACAAATAATGTTTATATGGTAATTAATAATTGTGTGAAACATGGTATCCATACTTTATTTAAAAAGCCATGCATTCTCAATTTGGTTTTCCCGCCCATTTGGTGTTCCAATAAAAATGGTAATTATTCACTCCATATGGTGACGACTCAATTAAAATGGTAAGTAATTTAAAATTATAATAATTCTTTTGCACAGGTTATTAATGTTACACAGTTTTGACTCATTCTCATTTATGGAAAACTTTCTAAACATGATTAATTTAAATTGGAAATGATTAAAAAGGTGAGTAATTTAAATTGGCAATTATTTATTAACTTACTTACCTTTATTGTAAACTTACTTTTATTAATCTCTGAAACATGTTGGACTACTGTTACGGAATCCTGTGTTTAGTCATGGACAGTTCTATGCTGCTGTTTCAAGAGTAACTAATCGTAGTGGATTGAAGATTCTAATATGCAATGAAGACAATACTCCTACAAAGACTACAAATAATGTACTCTATAAAGAAGTCTTTCGAAATTTGTAAAACATTGATGTTCTGTATCTTAAAATAATATAATCTCTATTTTCTATTGTATCTCATTTTTTATCATTTAAAAATGATCTGAATTTAATAACATAAAAATGACCCGTGCAACGCACGGGTGTGATACTAGTTTGAATAAACAACTTTACCCTTCCTCTTTAAATTCAATATCTCATGTTTTCCTCTTCATAATAGGTTTGTATCAAAATGCAAAAAAATGGTAACATCATGTGACATTTTGATAAGACACGGGCAACAGACACCGCAATTGATATTATACGGTCCCGAGGATTCGAGAACAGGCAAGGGATAAAAAATTCTCCACCTATACTAGACCATGAAAAGTGATAGGTTCCAGGCTGGTTGGTTAAGTCATATTATATTTAAGTAATTAGCACTATTAAATTATTCGTTGAGTCTTTTTATTTTTCATATTTATTATTTAATAACTATTTTAATTCCACTTAGTGGGAAGTTAGGGGTCAATCATTCCCACTTAGTTAGTGGGAGGTTTAGGGCAAGTTATTCCCACTTTGTTAGTGGGTGGTTATTAGTAAGTTATTACTAGTAGAAGTTAGAGTCTCTTTGTATAAATAGACATCTAGTCATGTGTATCGATTATGACAGATTACACAGTGTTTTAACATTGGAGATTCTCCTACTTATATGAGTTTAAGATACTTGCTCATATTTTGATAAAGATTTTCTTTCATCTTTATTATTTATGAAGTTAGATCCTGATTTTATAATTTGATAAAGATTATCCTTCAATTCTTTTCTCTGCCCTCTTTAATTCTATCAAAAAGTGTGCTTTTGAGAGTCATAAGTCTATAACTCTCATGCCTCAACGAGACCTGCCAAAGGTGTGATTTTACAACTCACAAGTTGTTGAAATTCTTACAAGTCTCACAACCCAAAGGGTTAAGAAAAACACTCCGTTTTCATTCCAAAACAATCTCCCTTTACAATGTAGGAAATGCATCTTATTTGTAGGAAATAATTAACACTAAACCTACAAATTAATTAAATAAAAACTACAAACATGGTCACATGGAATTAAATCCTAATAAACTATTACTGATTGATTCTTCCAAGATATTGTCTCTCATCTTCCATGCCAAGCATAATGAGATTCGCCCATTTTATCAACTTTTGCCCTCTTAATTACCTTGTAATGACAATAGTAATTATCTTGCTAAAATCTCTTTAAATCAATCAATATAATCTTCTTTGGCTTCTTCCACATAATCTTGTGATCTGGTAGTGGTATTAATTAAAATTTAGCTAATTACGAAGAAATTTTCCGTAGCCACACAACCGCGCCACGGTCGACCGTGTCTTACAATGGTCAAGTGTTGGACCGTTTTAGTCCATGCAACAATGTAACCCTTCCCGGGTCACACTGATTGTTGAATGTTGCCCATAAACGATCCAAAGTGGATGGTGAATTAGTTGAGTAGCTCCACATGGTTAGTCACCTCAGGATGGTTGATCGTTTAGACTACACCGTCTAATGTATTTGACTGTCTATGGCCCATTATGATTTGCCTCCCAAAAAACTTGTTGTAGTCGACCGTGTGACCTAAACAGTCACACGACTTGACTGTGATTCGGTCAATTTGTTCACTTTTTCCCGACATTCCTTTGGGTCAAGTGCTCTAGTTTTGGTGACTTGTTTTGCCTTTTTGCTATGTTCACCTCGGGATACCTATATATTATCATTTAAAAACAAATTAAGATTATCCTGAGTTTGTTTTGTCGTGTCTCTGTAGTGGGGTCTATGTGTACGACCAAGCCCAAAGGTTCACCATCTCGATTCACATCATACCCTCTTTCTTTCCGAAGATTAATCCTTGAATCTGTAAGTTCAACAGATGGGTTGTCGGATACGTCTTCGGTAGCCGCACTGCTTTGGTCCTCTTTGATTCAAGTGAGCTAGATCACCGGTAGCCAAAATGATGTGCTTCTCCACGGGTGCACCTTCTTAATTCATATTATTCCCCCCTTCTTCAAGAAGATTTGACTTTGCATCTTTGGGTTCAAAGGTCTCTAGCACATCATACCCTCTTTCTTCTCGAAGATTCATCCTTGAATCTGTAAGTTCAACAGAATAACAGATGGGTTTTCGGATACGTCTTTGGTAGCCGCAATGCTTTGGTCGTCTTTGATTCAAGTGAGCTAGATCACCGGTAGCCAAAATGATGTGCTTCTCCACGGGTGCACCTTCTTGATTCATATTATTCCCCCCTTCTTCAAGAAGATTTGACTTTGCATCTTTGGGTTCAAAGGTCTCTAGACCAACTACATTGGAACTTGGAAGTAGTCGAGATGGTGTCCCGCAATACTTTTACCGTCGCATTTACCATGTCGCCAAAGGAATGATATTGTTGACGCCCCCCTCACGTATAATGATAGGCCTAATTCCATACAAAAATATTGCTTCAATTCCTTAAGATACAGTTGGAAATGAATAGAGTTCAATACCAGTTTCTTCTTTAATTCATCTAGGTACCGTTGGTAATGGTGTAGGCGCAGTTATAGACTTGTGAGCCTCAAAAACACACTTTTTGTGTTGCTACGGCACAGTCTCGTAGAGGTGCGAAAGTTTTTCTCTATGTTCTTTGAAAGATTCATCCAGGAATCTGTAAGTTCAATAGATGGGATGTCGGTATGTATTTGTTGGTCAGCACGTTTTGGTCCTCCTCTGGTACACCCTAGATAGCCTATAACTGAAATATTGTGTTTCTCCACTGGTGCGCCTTCTTGATTAATATCATTCCCACTTCCTCAAGAAGATCCGAACACAAATTTTGAGTTTAAAGGTCTCAAGATTGACTACTTTGGAAGTAGTGGCGATGTTATACTTGCGCGGTTGAAAATCCCAAGATGTGGAAACTTTAAAAGAATGAGTAGAAGTAGGAAGGTTTTAAAACAAACGCCTTTCCATTCCTACTATCACATTCACCATGTCCTCAAATGAATGACATTATAAACGATCCATCTCATTTCTCATAGCAGGTCTAAGTCCATATAAAAATATGGCCATTAATGAATCTGTGGACTCTGGTATGGCTATTCGAGTTGTTAGCGTCTCCATCTCTCGCTAGTAACCCTCCACACTATTCGACCCTTGCTTCAATTCCTCTAGAAACGGTTGGTAAAACTCAGTACTGGAATCTTCTGGTTCATTTGTGAAACTAATTCGGTCATTTGACGCATGAGTTACTCATGTGACACATAGTTCTGAAAAATGATGTAAGCCTACAACATCCATATTATTAGGTGACACATAGCAGTGACATCAATTCATTACGTGACAAATATGCAAAGAATGATCTAACAACATAAAAATATCAAATCAAGATATTAGGTTAGACACCAATCTAGCAGTCGACAATATCAATATATTACAAAACACAGCATATTTTGTGGCTAAGTTACACAGAGACAGGGATGTATACTCATACGCGGAAGGGGAAAGCTTTTCAAAATTATACAAAAATGTAGGCATCGTGACATCCTGTGAAACGGCAGAATAGCAGCAACAATTCGAAAGGAAAATATGTTCTGTGTTCTCTGTTTGATATTACAAAGGTCTCCCCTTAATATAGGGGAGAAGCTTCCCAAAGCCTACTAGGAAAAGGACTCTGCTAAAGACTACAATCCTACTGCAACAAGCAAGTAAAATCAATAAGTAAACTAAGACATATTAGGATTCTAACACTGCCAGCCAGAAGCCTCCTTGCGCCCCACGTTTTCCATGCGTAACACCCCCCCTCAAGCTAGAGCATGGGGGTTCCGCGTGCCCAGCTTGGACAAAAGATGATTAAACGGGCCAGAACCAAGAGATTTAGTGAAAATATCCGCAGGTTGGTCGACCGAAGAGATGTGCGCCGTACGGAGAATGCCACGTTGGATCTCGTCCCGAACAAAGTGGCAATCGATTTCAATGTGTTTGGTGCGTTCATGGAACACGGGATTGGCTGCAATGTGTAAAGCTGCTTGATTATCACAGTGTAGTGTCATTGGTTGCGGATGTTGCACGCCGAGTGAGGATAGTAAACTCCGTAGCCATTTCAACTCACAAACGGTGGTAGCCATGGCTCGATATTCGGCTTCCGCCGAGGATCGAGACACCATTTTCTGTTTCTTCGTCCGCCATGAAATAGGAGAACCGCCCAAACGAATAAAATAACCAGAAACCGAACGGCGAGTAAGACGACAGCTTGCCCAATCTGAATCACAAAACCCAACAAGTTGAAGAGGACATGCGGCAGTGAGAACCAAACCTTGCCCGGGGCGTGCCTTAATATACCGAAGAGTATGGACTGCAGCGTCCCAATGATCACGGTGCGGGCTTGCCATGAACTGAGATGAAATGTGCACGGCGTATGTCAAATCCGGTCGTGTGATAGTAAGATAGATGAGACACCCAACCAACCGCCGATAGGAGGTAGGATCCGAGAGAACGGGACCCGTTGCTAGAGCAAGGCGGTGATTTGCCGGGAGTGGGGTGGCGGCTGGACGACAGCCCAAATAGCCTGTGTCAGAGAGAATGTCGAGGGCATATTTGCGTTGAGAGAGGAAAAGCCCGGAGGAGTTGCGTGCGACTTCTACACCCAGAAAGTATTTCAGTAAGCCGAGGTCCTTCATGTGGAAGCATTCAGACAGGTAGTGTTTAAAGCGGGAGATAAAAGCTTCATCATTTCCGGCGAGCACTAAGTCATCCACATATATGAGTACTCGAAGTTCCACCTGTCCACGCACCAAAGCAAAAAGGGAATAGTCGGCTTTGGACTGTACGAAGCCGTACCTGCGGAGAGCTGTGGTGAGTTTAGAGAACCAACATCTTGGTGCTTGGCGTAGGCCGTAGAGGGATTTGTGCAATCTGTAGACCATGCCTTGCTGTCGGCATGCAAAGCCCGGTGGAAGTCGCATGTATACTTCATCGTGGAGGTCGCCGTGCAGGAAAGCGTTATGGACATCCATCTGGTGGAGGCTCCAATTTCGCACGGCTGCCACTGCCAACAGAGCTCGGACAGTCACAAGCTAGGCCGTAGGGGCGAACGTCTCTTTGTAATCGATGCCCTCTTTCTGTCGATTGCCCAATATCACAAGTCGGGCTTTGTAGCGTTCAATGCTACCGTCGGCCTTGTGTTTAACTTTATAAACCCATTTCGAGCCAATTGCTTTCTTGTTCGGAGGGAGTGAGACTAAGGACCCAGTGCCGTTGGCCGCCAGTGCATCTAGCTCATCCTTCATTGCCATCCGCCAGTGTGGGTGTTTAACAGCTTCTTTGAAACTAGTGGGCTCCTCATCTGCAGTAATCGCTGCCAAAAAACTTCTGTGTGTGGAAGAAAAATTATCATAGTTAACAAATTTAGTGATACAATGAGCCGTACCTGAAGTGGGGATCGGAGTGGATGTACAAGTCGGTGTACCACGAACAGTGTGCATGACAAAATCCCGGAGATGCGAGGGAGGACGCCGTTCACGGTGGCTGCGGCGATTGGGGTCCCCATCTTGAGGAACGGCTGGGATTGGCGGAAGACTGGTGGTGGATTCTTGAGGAGGTGGAGAGGTGATGTTTGTGTCGGGTGAGGAAGACGAAGCTGGGGTTTCGGTGGAGATGGTTTCGGTGTGGGGAGGATCTGTTTGGGTGTGTTGGGGTGACACGGGGTTCGGTGGTTCTGTTTAGGTGTGTTGGGGTGACACAGGTGCCTTGGCGGGTACGATAGTGGCGTCATCAACCAGGTCGTCATCAACCAGGTCGTCCGCCGTAGAGGAATAGTATGGCAGGGGCTGTGGCGGGGAAACAAACGGAAAGGAATGTTCGACGAATTTAACATCCTGACTGACAAAAACTTTGTTTGTTTCGTGATCCTGCAATCGCCATCCCTTTTGCCCAAAAGGATATCCAAGAAAGAGACAACGGCGTGAACGACTGGCAAATTTATCCCCGTGTGTTAATTGACTATGAGCATAAGCAAGACAACCAAAAGTGCGCAAATGAGAATAAGACGGTTCTTGACCAAACTGAAGGGTGTATGGAGTTTTTCCATTTAACAGGGGTGTGGGAGTACGATTAATAAGGTACGCCGCGGTAAGAATGCAATCACCCTAGTAAGAGATAGGGAGGTTTGCTTGGAAACGGAGGGCACGTGCTATATTAAGGATATGTTTGTGCTTGCGCTCAACCCTCCCATTTTGTTGAGGAGTGCCGATGCAAGAGGATTCAAAGACAATGCCTTGAGAGGCAAAATATGGTTTCATGCACGTGAATTCTGTTTCGTTGTCACTACGAAGTATTTTTATCTAGGCATTCAACTGACGCTGGATGAAAGCAAAAAAATTGCGTAAAACACTTGGTGTCTCATCTTTGTTAGTTAGAAGATACACCCAAGTGGCTCGGGAAAAATCATCGACAATTGTCAAGAAATATTTGGCCCCAGTCCGCGATAGTGTGCGGTACCCCCCCACAAATCACAGTGTATTATGCTAAAAGGAATATCTGCTTTATTCATACTGATGGGAAAGGAATCACGACACTGTTTAGCACGAAAGCATACATCACAAGGTAAAGAAACATTTGAGGAAGAGGAAGAACAAAAAGGGAGAAAACGACAAATCTCAAGAGAGGGATGACCAAGTCGCTGATGCCACACCGCGAAGTCTGTCATCGCTCGCATCGCACAGGCCTTGTCACACACATTCTGAGCGAGATAGTACAAACCTCCAACTTGTTCACTCGTTCCAATCACCTTCTTCGAGGTACAGTCCTGAATAACACAAGATTT
>OOIL02005377.1:1670139-1716957 GCA_900332095.2 Cuscuta campestris
ATTGCACTTGCCAAATATACCAAATAATACAATAATAAGAATACATCATGTTTTTTTCTTATATTGTAAAAATAAACTAAGTACGGAGTATGTTTTGGTCACATAGACAACAAGCGTCTGTAATTCATTGTAAACAGAAACTTATTGTCTGTAAAACCTAAATACAAATTTACATCTGTCAAATATACCAAATAATGTTATCATAAAGAATGTTTCACAATTTTCTCTAGATTGTAAAAAAGAAAAAAATTATAATTACTACTATTTAGTTACATAAACACTAAATATCTATAATTCTTGATACACAGACATTTATTATTTGTGTAATTGAGATAAAAATTTCACCCTTCAAATCTACGATATAGAACTGTACCAAGAACATTTCTGAAAATTTTTTATGTTTAAAAAAAATGAAAATTTACAATCAATACAGTTTAGTCACACAGACACTAAAACTTTTTATTTTCTTGAACACAGACATTTACTATTTGTGTAATCTGAATCAAAATAGACATTTACTCTCTGTGAAAATATATTTCACAGACAACGAATGTCTGTAGCATCATTATTTATTCTCTTCCACAACTATTCAAAATTAGCGCAACCTTGTTCAATTTTTTTATTTAATAGATCCTCAAACACTTAAAAAACAAAAATCTTACAAAATAGCAAATATTCAATATCTATGCAACTTCATTGTAAAAATTCTATGAGATAGTTTCTCACAGACACCATATACCTGTGTGGTTCTTAAAATAATGAAATATCATTATTTCACAAAAATATTAAATCAGACTCCAAGAAGTCACAAATAAACATCTAAGACTAACAATAATCATAATAAGAAGTTTTTACACTGATTTGATTTGAACAAATCAAAAGATTGAGGTGTTGATGGTGACGGGGAAGGAGCAGACGACGACGGAGTTGATGCAGCACGACGATGGGTAAGGTGGTGGTGGCAACCACAGGGAAGAGACCGCCGGCGGAGGAGATGACGCAGCCCTAGGAAATCGATGCTTTTGGTCGAAAAAGAGACAGACGGTTGGCTTTAATTTGTTGAATCAAAGTAGATGAATTTTAATCATTAAGTACATTAAAAATGGAAAACATGTAAACATAATAAAACAAACTTTTAGAAATTTTGTATAGAGATATACGATTCAATTTTTATTTATACGACATTCAAGATTTGTGCAATTGATTTTAAAAAAAAATGAAAACCAAAAGAATTCTCTAAGAACTAAGGAGGGAGAAGTATCTTTTCAATTCTTTAGTTATATTACAATGGAGAAAAGTAATATCTCATGCATTGTACAAGTTAAAACTCATGCATTGTACAAGTTAAAAATGCTAGTAGACACATTCTTATAAATTAGTGGGTTGAAAGAATTGAGAAAAGAACAAATTTGTTGAAAAAGGCGAAGAAAACTCTGATTTTATAGGAAAGAGAAAAAAACTCGAGATAAATTAAAATTTAAAAATGATTTTTTAAAACTAATTGCTTAAAGGTAAAAGAGCAAAAATTTTATACTCTCTTTGCCTTAGTTTATTGGCCTTGTATGGCTTTTCACGTCAAACTGAACAAGTTTTAATAATTAATTAATAGGTCTAAAGTTCATCCAATTTGATCTTAAGAAAAATGAGAGTGGACGAAGATACTGGGACAGAGGTAGCATATTAATAAAAGTTTCTCTCATATATGGAAAATAAAAAAAGAGTACTCCATCCGTCCAAAAACTTTCTTCCTCAGAGCATTATTCCAACTTCAGGGGAATTTATATTTATTTGTGTTTTTTCATGGCCTATATGATAAAATAAAATATTTTGTTACTTTTTTGATGTAAGAATGTATGCGGGGAGAAGGAAAGGGGGGTTAGGGTTTCACAAGCCGCCGGAAGGAGGGGAGGGAGAGACGGAGAGAGAGAGAGAGATGGAGAAAACGAGAGAAGAAGAGAGGGGAAATCGGGAGTCGTGGGTGGGGAAGGATAAGGTTCTGGTGCAAACAAGGGGCGAAGGTAGAACTTCAGATTTCTGGGTGGTGGATCTGAGAGATAACAAAGTTATGAAGCTTGGGGGGCGCGTCGGGCTTCTTTGGGATCACAATATACCACACGGATTGATTGCCGTGGATTCAGTGATTTACGCCATCGGGAGGTATAAACCAGATTCTATTTGCTGCCCGAAGGAGGAGGAGGGGGGAATATATCACCACGATCATACCGGCACATCTTTCCTGGATTTGGCAGACCCCAGTGGTAGGTGGAAGGGAATAGGTGGGATGCTTATTAGCAATAGGCCGTTTCCGTGTTGTGCTTCCCTTAGCGACAAGATATTCGTTTTTGGTGCCAAAGCTTCAAAAGCCCATTTGAATTTGGGCGAGTTCTATGACAAGAAGAAGAATTGCTGGGAAGCAATACCATCACCACCGCTCATCCGTCGTGACGCATTTCGGCATTGCCGTCCGGTTATTTGCGACCCCGAGCACAATCGGATACTTGTCCATTTCAGTTATATCAGTTCCCTCTATGCATACTATCCCGAAGACGGCCATCGATGGGTTTGCCTAAATGATCACATGCCGCCGTGGGACGGAGAACCTGCACCCTACCTCCTTGACAATGTTCTCTACCTTATTTCCTACAAAGACAATTGCATCACTGCCTTTGATATCTGCACCAAGGAGCACCTCGAGGTTTCTTGGTCCTCTTGCTCCCCATTCGGCCCTCACGAACTTGCCCAATTAACTTCCCCATGCATGATTTATTTGGATGATAACATCATGTGCGTCTATCCATATGCGCCGTCGTCCTTTGAATACTACAGGTTCCAAGTTTGCCGGGTCTCTAACCAACAACAGGGAGTGCTCATAACTCCCCTCTCTACCCACCTCTTCCCATTTCAAGGCCCCCGGACACCCATTAATACGGTCGCCCTCTAGGCCAGGTTAGTTTCCACCCGTTTGTTTCATTTCTATATCCTTAATTTTCATTTTTTTTCCCCCTTTTCTTTTGCATTGCTGCTCACATAATAAGTTTCTGCCTACCGGTATACTATATATTTAGTATATATATGCTGCTCTTTTATGCCCTCTTGGATTCCATCTTCTTTGCATGAAGGAGCCTTGTGTAGCTCAAATCATATCAAATTCAGGAAACAACCAAAATTAAGTTGTATGAGACTAGCTCCCACAGTGCATTGAGAAGCTCAATGAGCATGTCAGTTTCGAGTCTCCATGATCCGGTTCTGACCTCGACCTCTTGATTGTAGGAGAAGCTCGTGACTGTGCTCTGTTCTTTCTAATAACTCTATGCATCCTCATCCCTACCTTCTTTACGCTGTGCTTGGTTTTGGTGGTGAAAAAAAAAACAACTTTTTTTTTGAGAGAGCAAAATGTTTTCTTGGGGAAAATGGTTTTAAAAAAAACAAATCTCATAAAAAATCATCTTCCATTATTCATAATTGAAAATTGATATTTAAAAAGATGTTCTGAGACAACTTAAAAATATTATGGGGGAAGGGCGTGCGGTAGTGGTAGTAGGACGAGGGGGAGGGGGGGGGGGCGAGGGTTCAAGAGTGGGGGAGTGGTCGGGACCAGAAGGGGATGCACTACTAAATTTTGGTCTGGATGTATACAAAAAATATTTTTTAAAACTTTTTATGCATGTGTGCCCCAACAAGAATTAATGAGACCTCATCTAATTATAGGAGTGGCCGGGACGGAGGGTGGCAGGGTAGGAGCGGGGCAAGGGGGTAGCAGATCAGGGTGGACGGGGGTGGGAGTAAGGCGAGGGCGGTATAGGGTCAGGACATTTATTGGGGAAGAGGGGGTTGATGAAGGAAAAAAAAAGAAGAAAGAAGAAATTGATGGGAGAGAAAAAGAGTGGTGTGCAACGAAGAGAGAAGTAATCGAATTGGGGAAGAAGAAAGCGGGTGGGTGGGGAGAGAGGAAAGGAAGAACAAAAGAAAGTGGTGGGCAAATGAGTCTTTTTGGTATGATCTATTTGTCGAATGAGGAAGCGGGAAGAAACAAGTGGGATGAACCAAAAAGGAAAGTGAGAAGAAAGATATGGGATGGAGGAAGTTTTTATTTATGACGGTTTAATTATTTTGAATAAGTATTACTATATTGTGATTTTAGTTATTCCAATGTGATTTCATGATATGACTTAAATTAAATGAGTAAGTATGAAGACTTTTATTTAACATCCAATAACTCAATAAGTATCAATTTGCTCCTAGAATTAATTAATGACTAACATGGACCGGAATGAGAAGGTATTTTGTTTGAATAAACTTATTTTAAGCATACCACTATCTTAGCTTTGTTTTTCATTTGAAGCGGTGTATTTTTTTCTCTTGTATTCAAGTTTGGTCAAAGACGCGGTGCAAAAAAAAAAAGAAGAAGAATTCTCAGGGTCTCAAGAGAAGATAAAAGATAACTTGAATGAATTGTTAATAATGTATGCAAAGGGTGTTGTAGACAAATAGCATGTCGTGTATGGCTTAAAATTAACCCATAGTTGCATGCGTGTCTTCAATGCACTTGAAGACAAGCCATGCACTTTGGTTGCTAGTTGTGCTCCTTTTTGGTCCATGATGCGGTTTATATAGTGTAGGTCGCTTGTTGAGTATAGCTACCACCACTTCATATTTCATACGAGCAGATTCTTGTGCATATGATGCAGCAGAGTATTGCTGAATTTTCTCTTTACATTCCCACTGTTGAAGAGTTTAATCGGCATAATAATACTCCCTCCGTCCATAAAAGAACTTCCCACTTTCCTATTTGGGATGTCCACAAATAAACTTCCCATTTCCTTATTTGGCTAAAAAAATTCATTAGAAAGTCAATTTTACCCTCCTCTCTTTTTCTCTGTTGCGTCTTCCGCATCTTCCAAGACTAGCCAACTTCTTCGTTCCCTTTCTTTTTTTTCATTCTCACCATCTTCTCTGCCATATCTCCTTCCTCCACCATATATCTCTTTCCTCTAGTTTCTCTTTCATTTCCTTATTCCAATTAAATTTCTTCTTTCCTCCATCATTTTCGTTCTATTTTCCGCACCGCATATGATTTTCGATGTCATCCTACAGTACACAGATTGGGAGCTTTGGAGCAGCATCATCTTCACCGAATCTGAAAAAACTGCACCATCTTCGTCATATCGGAAGGATTCTACTTCGCTTCGTCGGATCTGAACAAATTCAACTTCCGATATGAGCTGAACAAAGTCAACTGTCCGATCGGAATTTTAGATATGAACAATGTCAAAATTGAAGATCCAAGATTTTCTCCCGGCCCATCTTCATCATAGACAGGAACAATTCCACCACCACCGCAACTATAGCCGATTGGGGTTATCGACAAGGTTTTAGATCTTCAATTTTAGATTTTTAATTTTGGGATCTTGAATTTTAGATTTTGAGATGTTTAATTTTAGATTTTGGATTTTGATAGCTTTTCTCTACCGTGAATGAATTTTGGATCTTGGGTTTTTTTCTTTGAGGATTTTTTAAATGGGTGTGAATATTGAGATTTGAGATCTTGGTGTTTGTTGAATGTTTGATTTGGAATTAATCTAGAAAAAAATGTCTTCTTGACGGAAGAAGATGGAAGAAGGAAACAAACTTTGGTTTTCTGGTAATTGTAAAAAGGTGAAAGGGGCAATTTAGTAAAGTCAATGTTATTTTCATCTCTCCTAAATATGCGTGCCCGGTCAAACCGGGAAGTTCTTTTATGGACGGAGGGAGTATATATTTTGTTCACCCTTATACTTTTGTGCATCGTGGTTCCTGCTTTATTGTTTCTAGTCTGGGAAATTTCAATTTCTGAGACCTTTTACATCTTGAATTTAGGAATGTGGAGATCAATATATGATGAAGGATCTGGAAATTGTGAAGTTCTTTTTGAGATTTGTTTCAATTCCTAATAAAACTGAAAAGTTAGAAACTCATTCCTCTAGTGGTATCGTTGCTTCGTAGTTGAGATATCAAAGTAGTATAGTATGCGGTCAATGGTGGTTTGTGAAGGAATTGAAACTTTTACCAAGTATTGAGGTAAAATGTCTTTGCCCTGCAGGTATAGTAGCTCGCTGTTGATGTCCGGAGTTCAAGAATATGATGTGGTGTACTCCCCTCCCCCGTTCCGTTTCCTGTTCAGGTGACATGGCCCCCACAATCTCTCCATTCCATTCTTAAAACATCAACGGGCGGAGGGAGAATTTAATTTGGTTTTAGTATTATATATGCAGAATAATGAGCGGGGAATATTTATTATAGACTTGTTGCTTGTAACAAAAAGCTTGTGGGATGTGTTACTTGATGATGATTACAGTAAATTATTTGTGTTTCTCTGTCTTTTATGCTAAACATTTTGAAGCTCAGGTGTCGTTTTCTTTTGCCAATATTTAAAATGACATGCCATATGCTGCTGCAATTTGTCAATGTTTGACAAGCTTGCTAAAAATTGAAAATGGTTTGGTTTGGTACTACTAATAACAAGCTTGATAAAATTTAGCATGCCAAAAAGAAGGAGTTAAATATTGATTTAGCTAGTTTTTTCTATGTGCCACCCCATATTTGTTCCCTCACTTACTTCCCTCATGTTCACTACCACAACACAAGAAAGAAAAAATTAATTTAAACATTATTTTATTTGTTAAAATATCATTTTTCTTTTTTACCAAAAAAAAAATTATTTTATTTTTACTTTTTAAAGCGCATTCTTGTAGAATATTACTTAATTTTTACAAATAAAATAATGAAATTTAATAATTATAATGAATAGTGTACTATGGTAGTGAAATCAATATGTTTTAGCTAAATTATAGCAAGCAAAAGTTGGAGATGACAATACAAAATAACTTGCTATACCACTATTCATATGCTAAAAAATAGCGTTAGGAAGTAATGCTTAACTAGTGTGATTGGTGATGCTTTTTCTTGAAATTGGAATGTACGAAGCACTTGAGTCAGATGATATTGATTTTCATTTGAATATATATTCCACTCATTCCATTGCATCCTATGTTGAAATTGAAATACTTAAAAATATTATACACTTAAAACATAACCTAATTATATTAACATATTCACAAATCAAAATCTTAAAAATCTGGCAAAGTAGAAATGGAATATGAAGATTTGTTCGAGAAATTGGGGGTGTCATCTTCCAAAAAATATTATATATACTCATTTCTTTGCATCCTATATTGAAATTTAAATAATTAAAAAACATTATAAACTTAAAATATAACCTAATTATATTAACATATTCACAAATCACAATCGTAAAAAAAATAAACGAATTCAATTCTCTTTTCTGCCATTCACAATAACAAAATTATTACAATAAATTAAGATTTTCACAATTTATAAATAAAAAAGAAATGTCCAATTTAGATAATTAGATTCAATAATGTAAGAAAAAAACTTGACAAAGTAGAAATGGAATATTTGAAGATTTCTTCTTGAAATTGGGGGTGACATCTTCCCAAAAATCATACATACTCATTTCCACAACTAGGTAGTGAAATCAATATGCTTTAGCTAAATTATAGCAAGTAAAAGTTGGAGATGACAATACAAAATAACTTGCTATACTACTATTCATATGCTAAAAAATAGCTTTAGGAAGCAATGCTTAACTAGTGTGATTAGAGATGCTTTTTCTTAAAATTGGAATGTACGAAGCACTTGAGTGAGATGATATTGATTTTCATTTGAATATATTACCACTCATTCCTATGCATCCTATGTTGAAATTTAAATACTTAAAAATATTATAAACTTAAAATATAACCTAATTATATTAACATATTTACAAATCAGAATCTTAAAAATCTGGCAAAGTAAAAATGGAATATGAAGATTTGTTCGAGAAATTGGGGGTGTCATCTTCCAAAAACTAATATATACTCATTTATTTGCATCCCATATTGAAATTTAAATAATTAAAAACATTATAAACTTAAAATATAACCTAATTATATTAACATATTCACAAATCACAATCGTAAAAAAATAAACGAATTCAATTCCATGTTCTGCCATTCACAATAACAAATTTATAACAATAAATTAAAATTTTCTCAATTTATAAATAAAAAAGAAATATCAAATTTAGATAATTAGATTCAATAGTGTAAGAAAAAAACTTGGCAAAGTAGAAATGGAATTTTTGAAGATTTTTTCTTGAAATTGGGGATGACATCTTCCAGAAAATAATATATACTTGTTCCTGCAACTAGTTTATGGAACACAATATGATATGAATCAAGAAGTTTATACACTCTCTTATGCAAGCTTCCAACTTTTTTTTGCTCGACACAAAAGTATCTCCAATTGAATAAATTTAGCATCTATTTGGTACACGGAATTGACATAATTAAAATGTAATTGAGAGTTGAAATTCTATAGAATTGATTTGGAAAGAATTGAATTGTCTAATTTCAATATAATTCATTTTTTGGCACTACCAATTCTAAATTCACATATTTTTTTGCTACCTAACACCAAAATTAAAATTGTTGTGTTCAATTCCAATTCTATAGATTGAATTTTGTGTAACAAATGTGAATTTTTAGAGACAAAAAGAGTACAAGAAATCATTATACTCCGTGTGTTATAATCATAGTTACAAGAAAGAATATTGTACATCCATGACAAGTTATTGACCAAATCATACAAAATCTCTATTTATACACACTCCGTAATTCATTTCAAGCTCTTGAGATTGTGTGATAAAATCACTATATTCTAGAATATAGAATGAGAGTAGTAGTACTACTTTTTATTGATAATTTATTTGGGAAACTCCGGAAGGTAAATTGAATAAAATTTACTCCGTATTTTTTTGTTGTTGAGAAATGCTCAATTAGTTCTTTAGATTGAGACAAAAATAGTAAGCAGGTAAAAAAAGACAAATAACTCCTGACATTTTCAAGGAATACATTTATTTTTGAAGGTGTAAATGTGCAATGTCAGGAAGCATATATCCTCGAAATGCATTAATGTTGTACTTTATTTTAAGGGTAAGACTAAATCCACTCCTAAATTGCAAAATCCACTCCCTTCATCCAAATTCGCTAAATACACTCCCTCTCTTATACATTTGACATCTTCCATAATGTAGAGTGGATTTAGCAGATTTGGGTAGAAAGAGTGGTCCTTGTGATTCAAGGGGTGGATTTAGTCGTACCCTTATTTGAAAGGCATTTATTAATGCATATAATCCTTGAAATGCATGTATTTTCAAGGAGTACACTTATTTTTCTTATAAATATCACACAGAGTATAAACATGCTTTAAACCGTGATGTTCTTCAGTAATGAAAATATTTTTACTCCAGTAATATTGCATCTGTCTTCAACAGTGAGATTGGGGAGGATGTGTATCAGAGTTTGGGTCTTCGTAGCTCTAACTTTGCAATGGTCCCTAAGTGGACTTCGTCTGGACCATCGGCTATCCTGAGCGTCCTTGCCGAGGCCCAGAGATGTGCCAGAACGGTGTCCCCTGACAACCCAGCAGCTCCGTGCACTTGAATCGCCATGTCAAGTACCTTCAGTGCCATTTCGGGAGCGGCTACCTGCACTCACCAACACACAATTACTGCACTGTACACAGCTCAGCAAAGTGTGTACCCCAGAAAAGGAGATGCAATTCAAATATCATTTCACCTTTGCCATTGCTATGGTGCCACGAGCCTCCTTGTTACCTAGCCTATCAAGCTGGTCAGCAGCTTCCAGAACTAACAATCTGGTTTTCTCCAGCTCTATTCGGCACTATACCCATCAAAAACAGGATTGTTCTTTAGTTAAATTTCTTGTAGATGGCTACTTAGCACAACCTATAACAACCATATTATCATTTTTTTAATAATTATAATAAAACAAACAAATAAATAACAGCAATAATAATGATAATTTCTATTACCACTACCAAAACACCAACTATAATATATGTGGAGTATATGACCACAGACTGTACTATTACTATAAAACAACAATAACCATTATAGTAATACTGATTTATTTTTAAAAAGTGACAAGGATTATTTACTATAAAGAATACTGAATTCAATTGAACTCGTAATGCATATTTTAAAATATAAAAACATAGCATGCGCGGCATATGGTATATTTGGATTATCCACAACTTTTTATCCACTTTGACTGAGAAAGTTTACAGTCAAAGTGACACATTCTCCATCTTAATGGTGGAAGGAACCTTATTCCACCCTTGGGAAGTTAAAAATATTTTTATTACCAAATTACCCTCTCAACTTAATAGCAACATTTATATCGAATGGGTACTTTACCGCATCAATTAAAGAATGTCTATCACATTATTACCATAGAATTTTAAATTCAAATTTCCCACAAAATCCTTGCAGGTGTATCCTTTCATTTTCTTCCCCTAGTCTTACCTTCTCTCCAGGGGAATTATATAGAGGTAAAGCACAAAAATCCCTTGATGTAATCTTCAGATGACGTAATGTGGGTCTGTTTTTTTATTATTATTATTAAATAAAAGCGGTTTGACATTTCCATTGAGCAATATGTATAACATACTCTAGCAACATCAGACCGGAATGAACCATGTTCCATGATAAATTTTCCAAAAGTTATTCTTTCAGTAGCCCTCTGAACCATCATTTGCATGCCACGTTCAGCTGCACCTATTAACCTCATGCAATGATGCAGTCTTCCCGGACCCAGCCTCCCCTGTTAGAAAATGGAAACAATACAGCATTCCATCATTCAAGAAATCTGGTATTGGCAATTATTTAAATTCTTTTCTATATGTATCAACACAGAATTGAAAAAAAATCAGATATAGGTGTAGCTAGTGAGCTCAAATATTCTATCTCACTTTCTTCTATCCCATTTGTGTATAGGTGGATGGTTATTATTAAATAATTGCTAACACACAAATGGGTTATGAAAGTGGATAGAACTCAAAGAAGATTTCAATTTGTAGCAAGTAGGATAGAACATGGCTCTCATGTTTACCATCATGTCCCGTATTGATGATCCGTTCAAAACCATACCAAGAACAAAGGAGCAACCCCAATCATTTCATTTATTTTGAAATTATGGTACGATAGAGAAGTTTGGAGACTGAGTATTTAAGTTGCTGGCTAGTTAGAACACTAGTGATTCAAGGTGCGAGTAAGATATACTAACGCCCATGACCCATCCCACCCCCAAATCCCATTCGTGAAATTTTCTGAGTTTGTTGTTGTAGTAGTTGTAAGAATCTTCGCATATTGCTTCTAATCAATGGCGAACCTACTCAGTGTCAAGTGAAGTCAATTGACTCCACTAAACTGAGTATAAATAGAGCAGTAGTTACAGTTTTACAACTATAGGAAATGGTAGCACAGATGGTTGGGAGCTTCGTTTCTGTTTAGGCAACCTGAGTTCGAAACTCAGTGCTGGATTAGGCATTACTTTCTGCTCCACCCTTTTGATATTTGAAGTCTTTTTCAAAGAATTTTTTTTCTTAAAGTAGCATGCATGTAAACTATTTTTATATTTGATTTTTTGCGATTTTCAATACAAACTTTAACCATTAATATTATAAAAATATAATATTTCAAAATTATATTTCTAAATAGGTCTATTAATACTAAGTTTATAAAAATTTAATTCTATTTTTATAATTAATGGTTAAAATTTAAAAACTTTGACTAAGAAAAGTCATAGCGGGAAGAAATTTTTTTGGGAAGGGAGTTTGTAATAGCGCGCAGTAGCTTCGGCTTAAGAGTTTGAATCATATTTTTAATTTTTTTTTTAAATATAAGAATATATTACTTTTAGTTTTAAAATTATAAATGAGTTAAAATTATTAAATTGAATTGTGACTCCACTCCTTGCAATTTTTGGGTCCGCCACTGCTTCTTATCCTTTTTCTCAATGCTAACCTAAGTGATTACATATTTTTTTCCTAAGAAGATCACCACCTCGTTTTAAACCTCTAAGATATTGCTTCAAATAGATTGAGTGAACTTTTGAACTCAAAGCTCTATTTGAGACTTAATTTTTAAAAATATCAAATATCATCAAAGAATTGTCTGGTATCATACTAAAAATTGGTACAAACTGGAAAGGTGTTATTCATGTTTGGGATTATTTGATTAATTAATCAGCCCTTTCATCCTAGATTCCTAGGTGTGGGTTTCTTGGGAAATTATACAACACATGAACAAATAAGGCAGAAAAGGATGAGTCATCCATTATGTGGTACAATATAACACTTTTAGAAGCTAAGGAAAGAGAAATTTTAGTAGAAAAGGATCTCTGAATTGCTAGAGTAAAGAGTGTCGTTGTCTTTACCTGTGCAATCTCAAACCCACGCCCCTCTCCAAGGAGAATGTTCTTGTCTGAGACACGTACATTCTCAAACAATATTTCTGCATGCCCATGTGGTGCATCATCAAAACCAAACACTGCCAGTGGCCGCTTTATTGTTATACCTGGGGTGTTAATATCTACTAAAATCATAGACTGCTGCTTATGCAATGGAGCAGTTGGATCAGTTTTCCCCTGCAAGCAAATCAAATCAGCAGCATCCTTAAAGTGCAATTATCAAAGGCTGGGCATTCATCATGTTAATCAATTAAAAGACAAGAACTAACCATAACAATGAGAAGTTTGCACCTTGGATCCATGGCCCCACTAGTCCACCACTTCTTTCCATTAATGATATATGAATCCCCAAACCTGCAAAGATCCACAAACCAAAGTTTATCAGTTTCCACATAAAGGAATCCATAGAAGTTTGTCTAGTTATGGATTTTGTAAGTCTTGAAGCATGCAAGGGCCACAGGTTTATAAAGCAATAAAGCTTTCTTTTGTCCAAGGCTCTATTAGAAGATGACATTGTCTTATGTGGGGATTAGGGAAATACAATACATAAAGCACTCTTACAAAATAAAAGAATGCATCAGTAAGGGAAGATTAAAGAGAAATGAAAAATAAAAGGCGCCCAAAACATTACATACAAATTATCTTGTCGTAGTCGTAGTACTTTTCTACAACTATATATCAACCTAGACGCAAAGAATAGAACTCTATGAATATTTAGAAGCAGCCAAAACTTTACCACCAAGTCCACCATCACAACTAATGAAAACATATGTTATTCATCATAAGTTATTCTTATCACAATAAAAAAATTAAGATTCCTATCCTCTGAAAGGTGGGAATTCTACACTTGTACATGTGATAAAATCCTTTCCACAATGAATCCAATCATTGTTATAGCAGCACATAATCACTTTTACCTTTTTATGGAGCATTGTATATTGGTTGCATCTGAAGAGGCAACTTGTGGTTCCGTCATTGCAAATCCAGATCGTATCTTTCCCTCAAGCAAAGGAACAAGCCAGTCCTTCATCTGTTCTGCATTGCCATAGCGAAGCAATACCTAAAAACAATCAACCAAGGATATATAGTGACTGCAAAGTAACATATAATGGTAAACAATACCATATGGACTGTAATAATGCAGGGCTATTTACATATCACATTAGCATGAAGAAACCAGCAGGTATTCATTAGCAAATAACTTCATGCGAAAACATGAAAAATATACCAAATGAAATGATCTGAATAATCTGCAATGAATATTTTCCTCAATGGCCAGTTTTTTCATAATGTCACTTATTGATCAGGAAATGAGTGTGGGGCAATAGGTCTGTCCTGACAACAGAAGTAGAATATATCATTTACCTCCATATTTCCAGTATCAGGTGCTCCACAGTTGAAAACCTGTGGTGCCCAAACCGAACGACCCATTAGTTCACAGAGGTACCCATATTCCAGATTGGATAGTCCTGCACCCAATAAGCAATCATATCCCTTCTCAGAAGGAGCATGATTTTTTTCTCCAAAAATAAGTTTTCTGGCACGAGCTGCACTGTCAAGCTGCCCAAGTTAATGGAGACAATCGTCAAAAAACTGAAAATTAGTTTATTCCTCACTGATGTTTTATCCCAGATTGATTCCAAACTTGTCACAAGTTCCATTATTTTAGATCTTTAGCTTAACCAACATGTGTTTTATTTCCTGGAAAGTATTGAAAAGATTACATACAGGTATAAACAAGTTCCAGAGGCCTTCCATTTTTGCCAGTTCTTTTAACTTCTCCTCGTCTGGGTGAACTGTCCAACACATGGTAGACTGAGCCAGTTTGTAGAATTCCTTTTCCCTTGGGTATATGTGATGTTCCATGAACTTGATCAATCTGTCTCTCAAATCTTGAACTTTTGTATTAGGCACAACTTTAGCTCTCATGAAGAACACATCATTTTGACTTCCATGGTTGCATTGTTGTGTTTGATTTAATCCAATTATACCTGAGTAGTTAGAATCATAATGGCATTTTACATAGTACACTAGAATAATAGTAGACACACAAATTGAGCAAATAAGCTTGAGCTCAGCTACCCAGCCTCCTCCATCTATCATCATGTTCTTCATAAAGTTATATAACACTAGGAATAAATATATTTCAGGGGCAGTGTTTAAAACTTGAACCGCCTGTCAACTTGGTCAGACAGTGGGCCAATGGTCAAACCAGTAGGTCACAATTGAACCATGCGATCCATTCTAATTTTAAAAAATCAAATCTCTATACCATGTCTGACACACACGAAGTATTATATTTATAAATATTTACTCATATATACATGATGAATATATCCACAAATACTGTATACTCTTTTCCATAATTAAGTTCTCACTTAAATCATATCCAAGCTGATCTGTATAAGGCTGAAGAGAGTGCTCCCTGAAGTGGTGAACTTAAATCAAGGGGCTTTTGTGCCTGGAAGACAGTTACTACATAATGTGTTAATGTGCCAGGAGCTAGCAAAACATTACAACAGAAAGGGAGTATCACCCAGATGCATGATTAAGCTTGACATCAAAAAAGCTTATGACTCCATTAGTTGGGATGCTATAAAACAGATTCTCATATATTTGAAATTCCCTGAAATGCTCACCAATTGGATTATGTTCTGTGTAACAACACCTTCATACACCATAAAAATTAATGGGGGACAGTATGGTTATTTCAAGGGTGGGAAAGGGCTGAGGCAAGGGGACCCCATCTCCCCCCTCGTTTTTGTTTTGATTATGGAATACTTGACCAGGCTTTTTAAGAAGGAAACGTAGAAGAAAGGGTTTCATTTTCATCCACTGTGTGCCCAAGAAAAAATCATTAACTTGGTATTTGCAGGTGATGTAATTGTGGTTAGCAGGGCTGACGTGGGTTCTATTCAATGCATCATGAAGACGTTGGAGATCTTTAGGGATACAACTGGACAGGAAATTAACAAGGACAAGTCCCAAATTGTATTTGGAGGGGTAAGCCATCAACAAGAAGAGACTTTGCTGAAAATGACCATGATGTGTAAGGGTAAATTACCTTTTACATATCCAGGTAGCCCGGTCACTGCTTCTAGGCTCAAAACTGCTGATTGTGACAGACTCATTGGAAAAATCACCAGTAAAATCACAGCTTGGAGCAGTAGGCACTTCTCATATAGTGCCAGAATTGGACTGGTTAATGCGGTCCTTCTTGGTGTGATTACATTTTGGACTAGAATTTTCATTCTGCCTAAGAAAGTAATAAAGACTATACAAAGCCTCTGCAGGAATTTTCTCTGGTCAGGTACCCATGAATATAGAAGAACTGCACTGGTCAGTTGGGATCAAGCATGTCAACCAAAGAAATATGGGGGCCTCGGTCTAAAAAATCTGGAGACTTGGAACAAGGCTGCCATTATGAGATTGAATTGGGACGTGGCGGATAAGGACATCATGTGGGTAAAATGGATTCATAGCCGATACATCAAGTCAGCCACCTTTTGGGATTATATCCCTAAGTTGGATACATGTCACTATTGGAAACAGATGATAAAGGTAAGGAGAATGTTTGATGGCATGACTTTACAGGGGGAATACGAGATAAAAAAAAGGATACCAGTGGCTTCAAGGGACTAAAATCAGCCCCCTTGGAAAGACTGGGTATGGAACACGCTTACCCCTCCTAAATTCCAGTTTATTTTCTGGTTAATTATGCAAGAGAAGCTACAGACCAGGGACAGGCTGAGTAAATTCATGCAAATTGACACAACTTGTGTTCTTTGTGGACTGGAATCTGAAAATATTAATCACTTGTTTTGGAACTGCACCTATGCAAAGGAAATCTATATTAACATCCTACCAAGGTTTGATGTGAGAATTGCTGCTAGGGTTTTTGGGGAGATTGGAGATATGACAATGAAAATTCAGAACAAAAGGAAGAGAAGTGTTTGCTGGGCAGTTTGGGCCGCATGTTGTTATGGCATTTGGAGAGCTAGAAATGGCAAGCTCCACCGCAAGGAGATCAAGGAGAAGGAAACCATAGAGTATATTGATTTTCATGTTAGAAGTTTCCTTATTTATAAAAAAGCTTTGATGTAAACATGAGTTGTAACAAATACTTGAGTATGGATTGAGAAGTAATAATAATGTACTTTCGGTTAAAAAAAAATAAGTTCTCACTTTACTCTTATGAAGGTCCCAAAATCAAGTTATCTTTCCTTTGATGGTATGAATTGTATGGTCCACATTAAGTCTCTCTCCCTTGCATAAATTTCAACCACAAAATTTCATCTTAAACTCCATGAAAAAGCAAGTGACAACTTAAATATGGGATGAAGAGAGTATATATCAAACTATAACTGTATGTTAATAATAGAATAAAATATTACTCTGTATTTTTCAATCAATATTTACTTTGATTGTAGACATAAGATACTTCATATATTTTTCATATGAACCACGCTTGTACAACAATGATGTTTAGCTTAGTTAGCAAGAGTGGTTGGATAAATGCATATTAGTTATTTGGTCATGAATTCTAAATTACCAAGTTAGTCAAAACATTGTTTCCTATGTCTGTATTGTTTCTTGGGTAGACAGGTTGCGACATCTCATGATGCTATAAGCAGGAGCATATTCACTAGGTTGGCAATAGGATTGGAAGCACCATAAGCAATCACATGTCTACATCCATATTTGTTGGACCTAAATAGGTGGGTAGTAACCCCACCTAATCATGTCTAGATATATCACGAACATTTTTCCCAATTGAGCAACCCCA
This sequence comes from Cuscuta campestris, assembly GCA_900332095.2. NCBI lineage: Eukaryota > Viridiplantae > Streptophyta > Magnoliopsida > Solanales > Convolvulaceae > Cuscuta > Cuscuta campestris. The sequence goes on from OOIL02005377.1 coordinate 1,687,297, forward strand.
CCCAATCGTGAATTTTATTAAAGACCATCAATTTACATGATTTGACAATCTTTAATTACTTCCTCACAATGATCAACATATTGGACTCAATCAAGTTTGGGATAATGGAATTGTGTGGTTGATATTGAATTTGTTCGGTTTGAATTGATTTGAGACACATAAATAACACCAAATATGGTAGGGATAAACCTTTTTAAACCGGCCAAAATAGGAAAATGGGACAAACATTAAGGGAGTAGTATCTATGATTGATCTCCTTTATTGAGCGAGTAGAATCCCTCCTTAATCTCAATAACAAAGATAGTTTATGAGATTAATTAGAGATAGTGTCAATCAATCATAATATACAGCTTATTCAAAATCCTAAAACCATGCGAATTGAAGGTCTTCTTTCTCATTTGAATTAACAACTTTACCCTTCCTCTTTAAATTCAATATCTTATGTTTTCCTCTTTATAATAGGTGTGTATCAAAATGCAAAAAATGGTAACATCATGTGACATTTCGATAAGACACGGGCAACAGACACCGCAATTCATATTATACGGTCCCGAGGATTTCCGAGAACAGGCAAGGGATAAAAACTTCTCCACCTATACTAGACCATGAAAAGTGATAGGTTCCAGGCTGGTTGGTTAAGTCATATTATATTTAAGTAATTAGCACTATTAAACTATTTGTTGAGTCTTTATTTTTCATATTTATTATTTAATAACTATTTAATTCCACTTAGTGGGAAGTTAGGGGTCCATCATTCCCACTAAGTTAGTGGGAGGTTTAGGGCAAGTTATTCCCACTTTGTTAGTGGGTGGTTATTAGTAAGTTATTACTAGTAGAAGTTAGAGTCTCTTTGTACAAATAGACATCTAGTCATGTGCATTGATTATGAAAGATTACAAAGTGTTTTAACATTGGAGATTCTCCTACTTATATGAGTTTAAGATTCTTGCTCATATTTTGATAAAGATTTTCCTTCATCTTTATTATTTATGAAGTTAGATCCTGATTTCATAATTTGATAAAGATTATCCTTCAATTCTTTTCTCTGCCCTCTCTAATTCTATCAAAAAGTGTGCTTTTGAGAGTCATAAGTCTATAACTCTCATGCCTCAATGAGACCTGCCGTATCAAAACGAAAGATGTGATTTTACAACTCACAAGTTGTTGAAATTCTTACAAGTCTCACAACCCAAAGGGTTAAGAAAAACACTCCGTTTTCATTCCAAAACAATCTCCCTTTACAATGTAGGAAATGCATCTTATTTGTAGGAAATAATTAACACTAAACCTACAAATTAATTAAATAAAAACTACAAACATGGAATTAAATCCTAATAAACTATTAGTGATTGATTCTTCCAAGATATTGTCTCTCATCTTCCATGCCAAGCATAATGAGATTCGCCCATTTTATCAACTTTTGTCCTCTTAATTACCTTGTAATGACAATAGTAATTATCTTGCTAAAATCTCTCTAAACCAATCAATATAATCTTCTTTGGCTTCTTCCACATAATTTTGTGATCTGGTGGTATTAATTAAAATTTAGCTAATTAGGAAGAAATTTCCCATAACCACACAACCGCGCCACAGTTGACCGTGTCTCACAACGGTCAAGTGTTGGACCGTTTTAGTCCATGCAACGATGTAACCCTTCCCATGGGTCACACTGATGGTTGAATGTTGCCCATAAACGATCTAAAGTGGATGGTGAATTGGTCGAGTAGCTCCACATGCTCAGTCACCTCAGGATGGTTCATTGTTTCACCGTTTAATGTATTTGACTGTCTATGGCCCATTATGATTTGCCTCCCGAAAAACTTGTTGCAGTCGACCATGTGACCTAAACAGTCACACGACTTGACTGTGATTCGGTCAATTTGTTCACTATTTCCTGACATTCCTTTGGGTCAAGTGCTCTAGTTTTGGTGACTTGTTTTGCCTTTTTGCTATGTTCACCTCGGGATACCTATATATTATCATTTAAAAACAAATTAAGATTATCCTGAGTTTGTTTTGTCGTGTCTCATTTCTCATTTCTCATAGCAGGACTAAGTCCATATAAAAATATGGCCATTAATGAATCTGTGGACTCTGGTATGGCTATTCGAGTTGTTAAAGTCTCCATCTCTCGCCAGTAATCCTCCACGCTTTTCGACCCTTGCTTCAATTCCTCTAGAAACGGTTGGTAATACTCAGTACCGGAATCTTCTTGTTCATTTGTGAAACTAATTCGGTCATTAGATGCATGAATTTCTCATGTGACACGTAGTTCTGAAAAATGATGTTGTAAGCCTACAACATCCATATTATTAGGTGACACATAGCAGTGACATCAATTCATTACATGACAAATATGCTAATAATGATCTAACAACATAAAAATATCAAATCAAGATATTAGGTTAGCCACCAATCTAGCAGTCGACAATACCAATATATTACAAGACACAACATATTTCGTGGCTAAGTTACACAGAGACAGGGATGTATACTCATACGCGGAAGGGGAAAGCTTTTCAAAATTATACAAAAAATGTAGGCATCGTGACATCCCCACGAACCCAAACAAGGATGTTTTTGGGACGGGAATCGGCACTTGTTTGGTGCAACATAGTTTAGTGGTACTTGGTCATGCAAAACTTGTATTAAACTTTAGAACACACCACAATATAGAATTTATTGAGAAAATATAATGATAAAAAATCTTATTTACCAAGTGGGGGTTGTGGTGGTAGAACATCTTCTCTGCTAATATATGACCATGCAATTTTAATAAGAGAATTAGCCATCTCTCCGGCCAATTTGGCACGTTCACCTCCAGAAGCAATACCCTACAATTTATATTTCAAATATAGATTCTCGTCAACAAATATAGGGTCTGGGGAGAATGATTCTCATCATGTTTGTAAAACAAGATTCTTACATTACATCCAACATAATGAGATACTCGTGTTTTAGTTCAACATGTTAGATATAATCGGGTTTGTTCACATATAACCGAATGGGTAATGAGTCAATGTTCGGGTCAGTTAGTATAGAGTCAATTAGTGTGGTGTCGTTTAGTGTGTTTTACATAGTTAAGTAATTTAAATAAAAAAACAGCAGTTCCTAAAAAGGACAGTTATGGGTAGTTATTTCTGGAAGTTGTATTAGTTAGTAATAGATGTGTTGATTAGTGCCAATAGTTGTGTTGGTTGCTGTCTATAAATATTCCAGGAACATAGCATTCCTGTATGTAATTCACAATAAAAAATCAAGACTCTAAAGATGAAGAACAATGAGTCACTTGATGATTTTGTTGGTAAAATTAGTCAATTTGCAACACAAGCAAACAACCTTGGGTCTGCATTAGAAGATAAAAGATTGGTTCGAAAGCTTTTGGGTTCTGTACCTGAAAAGTTCATACAGATCGTTGCTGCAATTGAACAGTTTGCTGACATTAACACAATGCCGTTTCAAGAAGCAGTTGGAAGATTGAAAGCATTCGAGGAACGCATCAAAAAGCCAACTGAGGAAGGAGATACGCATGGTAAACTACTCTTCACTAAAGGTGATGGAAAAGAGAAGGTTCAGGAGCACAAATGTGAGCATTGTGGTTGCTGGAGCTTAAACCAAGAAGACTTTGGACGTGGCCGAGGTCAGGGGTCCGGGAAAAGTCAGGATGGTGGTTGGTTTAAGCGGGATAAGAGTCACGTTAGGTGCTTCAAGTGCAATGAGTTAGGGCATTTTTTGAACGAATGTCCAAAATGGGATCAAAAGGAACAGATTGCAAATTTGATTGAAGATGATGAACCAACGTTGCTGTGAAGATCAGTGTGAACAAACAACGATTAAGGGCGTGATTGTTAGATATAATCGGGTTTGTTCACATATAACCGAATGGGTAATGAGTCAATGTTCGGGTCAGTTAGTATATAGTCAATTAGTGTGGTGTCGTTTAGTGTGTTTTACATATTTAATTAATTTAAATAAAAAAACAGCAGTTTCTAAAAGGGACAATTATGGGTAGTTATGTCTGGAAGTTGTATTAGTTAGTAATAGATGTGTTGATTAGTGCCAATAGTTGTGTTGGTTGCTGTCTATAAATATTACAGGAACATAGCATTCCTGTATGTAATTCACAATAAAAAATCACAACTCTACACGGTTCAAATTACATTGGATTTCAATGTCTTTGAGGTCCTATGATGCTCCGTCGGACCCCAAAGTGGTTCCCCACCTATAAATCCCCCACCCAGCCCGCCAAATTCCTCCCCCCAAATTTGGTTGACATTCTAGTCAAAGAATTTTGACCAAAATGTCAAATAAATGAGGGGGTGCGATTAGGGGCGAAGAGGTGGGGGTTAGGGTTTATTGTGGTGTAGGGGGTAGGAACTGATTCAGAGTCGAATCAAAAAATACTATAGACCCCCAAATGGACGGATGTCATCCTATGACATTGGAGTCCAATGTCAGGTATTATTTTACTCAATTTATTTTCCATTTCTTTATTCCAACAACATTCCAGTTAGATCCCACAATAATTTTCATTTCTTCATTCTTAACATTAAAATGAATACGATTTTCAAGCCTTACTCAACTATAACACTTTGATAACCTCTGTATTTGATACTTCTCTACCATATTTATTTTCATTTTTAACGTTCATATTGTCAAACTTTAATCACTACCTATTTACTTTATCATTTGCTAAAATAACATAAACATGTCACCACTTGTTTTATAGAGATTTGAATGCAATTTTTAAATACATAAATTTTACACATTTACTTAAACAACAACAACAACCCAGTTGAATCTCACTACATTTACTTAAACAAATTGAATTGAAAATAACTTCGATCAAATATCATAAACTATAAAACAAAGATAAATGGGATGGATGGAGGGTTACTTTAGAGTTTCGCAATGCTACCTATTGTTACTATTATTATATCATTTTCAATCCTAGAAAATATTATAAACAGGCTTTGCTTGATGGATCATGTATTGTGCAAAAGTTTCAAACCCTATCCATGTCATTATTAATGATGTGCTTACCCATGGTTCTTACTTTCTATCATTTCAAAAAAAAACACCATCTTGCATAATCCCCATAAATACAAATTAAAACTATGTTTCCAAAATCTCTAGGCCAAAGAATAGGAAATATAATAAGACTTGAAAAATAATGTTACCATGAGCCATCTGTTATGAACACCCGCATATACTGATGCTCCACGAAATAAGGAAAATGCCATGTAGAATTTCCATTGTGCAACAGGCCACTGTTTTCTCTGATATAGATAACTTGTGCAAATGAAGCCATGTTAAAGTTAACTTGATAGAGGCCAATTAATCAACCAGCAATCCACATATACAATAGATCACATGGGTTGTTATTGAGCAATATTTATATCATATGCAAATCTGATTATATGCTAAAAGCACATTTGTTTCATGACCTCATGATCTGATAAAAACCTGGGTTCGACTCGATAATAAGATAACATCCTACCTAACCTCATTTTCTTACATGGAGGTAATGAACTAATAAAACATTACCAAGGTTATGAAATGACATGAACTAAACAAGGTTATATAATGCAACCCTACTCACATAACCAAAGTTATGGGCTATATCTAGACTATTTTGATAATCGATATGCTGTGATGTGTGATGTATCCACATGCCCTTCCTTTTATGATATTTCTTTCCAAAAACAGCATCCACAGAAGACATCAACATTTTAATATGGTTTTACTCTGTGTGATATATATTGAATTTGTATCAAGATTCAATATCTCTGTCACACCAGCTTAATTTTAAAAAATTCATGTGCTTCAAAAAGAACAAAAATGTTGGGTCCATACAGAAACAAAACAAGCAAATATAGAATAATGAGTATCAACAAAAAGTGAACATACAGCTGTTGAACAATAATCTGCCAGGTATTCGGCTAGAGAAGGAATCCCTTCTGGGAAACTTCCAAGTTCAAAACCATCATTCTCTTCCATAATCAACATTGAAGTATTGACAATATAGTTCTGACGAAGAAAAGAAATCCATAAAAAATTCAGTGGTCCATGATGAGAATTCATGATATTCCAATGAACTCAATCCTAGTTAGTACGATACTGATTAAAGAACTGTTAGATTCATAATAGGAATCACAGTCTTCAATTTAACAAAAATGAGGGAAACTAAATAATGTCCAATGAAAAAGTACCAAGCAGCTGTAAGCAACATCACACATCTGATTACCCAGTGTTGAAAGTTCCCAATCAAGAATCCCAATGACTTTGTCCTGATATTCAGAACATTAAATTGGTCCCATAGTGCAAGCAAGAGACGACTTACTACTACCATTTTATTGCTAGTTCATACTTCATATGAATCGTATCTCACTCAATTCCATGGTGCATCAGATACTTATGTGATCATAAAAATTAGTATTAGTGAAAATTCAGAGTGTGAAAGCTTTCAAGATTGCACCTCGATGGGATGGAACACAAGATTATCAATTCGAAAGTCTCCATGAACAAGACCTGCAGTTTCCCCAGAAGAATCTTCCAAAGGAATGTGTTCCCGCAACCAGTCAGCCAGTTCTAACATTTTTTGGTTTCTCTCAGACTTGCCCACACCCGTGGATAACAGATATTGTTTGGCCCATCTCTCCACCTAAAGTATGTTCAAAATTTAATAAGTGAATCTTGAGCACTCCGTCTGAAAATAATTTCACCCAGTATAAAGGCAATCACGAAATCCCAATCATTTGATAAATTGTTCCCAACAATAGGAGCCACTACTTTTAACCGCAGCCACATTTTTCACAAAGTTAAATTGACATATATATTTAAAACATAGTTGACTAGAATAGGCACACCTGTCTCTTACAGTAGCCATTCCGCTTTCCATAACTTGATATACTAATAGCATCAACATCAACTGAATGAATTGAGGCCAGAGCTTGGGTAGTTGCATGATATACCTTCTTCCTTAGTTTAGGTGTTAGGTCCTTATCAAATGATTAATATAACATCGATCAAACCCAACATTGTACATAACTAGCTAATAAAGGGTGTAGTGTTATACATGTGCCTCGTTTAAATTTAATAATAATTGAAAAAATAGAGTTTGACAGGGTATTTAGAGTTCATACAGGGAGCTTAGGGTCAATAAAGATACGCCCTTCCAAATACTCCATTATATAAAATGGTGTTCCAATCACACTTGAGTCTGTACACAAACAGAAGACTTTTGGAACTGGCACCTGTGTATGAGTGCCTAATGCATTTAGGACCTGCCATGTTAAATTATTGAGTCACAAATTATGCTCTACAAGACAAACAAATAACCATCTCCTGAAAAATGATTACAATAACATTCTTTACAATCATCCAGCACCTCATATTCTCTCTCGACTGCATGAGCAGATTGAAGCAGTTCACCAGGAGGTTTCTTTCTCAATACGTATTTCATCGCCTTAGCTCCTGAATGGGCCTCCATGAGAAATGTAGGGTTTGACTGACCATGTCCAAACTGAGTCACGAATGAATGCACTACGTTAGAGCCACTGATGTGGCTAAGGAGGCCAAAACAGGCCCCAGATCACCCAAGATCAATAAAAAAACTGCTTTCGTATTTTTTTATAATTTCTTATGAATGAATTACTTTTTAAACTCATATATAATTTAACTAATAATAAAATTATTATTATGATTATTTTTGGGGGGTCTCGCTACTCCAATATTTAAAGCGCAATGATTTTGCAGTTCAAAGTAGTATCCCTGCATCAACTAAGCTTTTTCCTGTGTATTAAGTTTCCAAACATGATCAAAAGTCAAACTTAATACGGCATATAAGCAGGAAAAACAATCAAAACAAAACAAAAACATACAAGGGTTGGATGTAGAATAATATCATAATCCAGAAACCTCCAAACGTATATGCTAAAGCCATTGTCTAGCGTAAATAACGTACCTGAGAAACGAAGAACTGAGTTGGAGAATGAGGGAAGCCAGTGACATGCTCAGATAAATAGTGGCGGAGGGCTTCTCTGTCAAATTGATGAACCGGATTGACTTGGCCTGCTAGATCGGATGTTCGATAAGCCATGGCTGGAATGAAATGCTGAATTCCAAGTACCTCTTCTTCGGGTAGGAGCGAAATTAAGGCGTGTCTAAGTAAACTGGAAGAATTTATGTAAAAGGGCAGAAAAAATATTGGAATTTATGGAGTTGGTATATGTACATATACCTAGAAATAGGTACATTTGGTAGTACTCATTCTCGTACAAATATAAACATTCATTTCGAAATACGTAGTATTCATTCTGACAAAGTTAGTACTCATTTTAAAATAAAGAAATACTCATTTTTAAACATTTGTCTAATATAATTATAATAAATAGCGTAGTGTTCATTTTTAAAAAAACAATACTCATTCTCAAATAAGGAAATGTTCATTCTGAAATAAAGTATTGTTCAATTTTTTCACAATTAAAAAGTTCAATACCATCATAAACTTTTTCCTCTATTCGATTCGTTCTACTCATTTATACTCTCTGAGCATGGAGAATTTAAAACCTATGTTTATTTATGTTTGTATTGAATAAGAATATCATATCACTGACCCAACTATCTATGTCTCCCAAATTTATTGTATGTGATTGTATACATTTTCGAAACTTCCTCATAAACTTGACACGCTTAGCAGAGCACCAAAAATAGGGTTGGTCTAACAACCATGTAGCACACACATAGCTCCTGTATAGTTTAACAATATATATATATATATAACACACAGGCGCGCGCATAGATAGATAGATACATACATACATGCATGCATGCATCCATGCATGTATAGAGATAACATAACAATAATAATTTATAAATGGAAACGTACAATTTCATTTTCTTTTTCTGTACAAAACTCAAGAAGTGTTTTAATTCAGGGGGAGATAGTCTTTCTTGGCCTGAAGTCCAAATCGTGGCTGATATATAACATTCTTCATGAACGCTATCAAATCAACTATGTCATCCTTGAAAGACTTGGTTTTATCCATACCACACAAGATTCGACCATGCATATCCTCGAATACATATATGTGGCTGCTTAAACCTCTGCATGGCAATCCCTCCGAGTAGATGTACAAGAGACCATTCACAACATCCTTGCTAAAAAGAAGGTTATTAGAAATCAATATTGTGTAATAATTTTGGTAATATTAAAAAAATTAATGAAAAGCAAAAGAAACAAACACATTATAAAAGCATACAAAGATATTCGTACCCAAAGATTATTTAAAAGCGTTCAACAATGTGATTCCACCAGCTTTTCATGAATTCGGTTTGTTCATTTGATGACCACGTTGATTGCATAAGTTCAATAGAGCACTTGCGGTTCTCTACGAACTTCTCGAACATATTGTTGAAGAACCAATCAATAGTTTCTACAGCTTCAACAATTAACATGACTAAAGAAGAGTCTCCAATTGCACTCTTAATAATGTCAAACAAGGTTAGCAAATTAGGATGCCGGAGACCACGATGTTCAATGTCATTATATTCTTAAAGCTCATGCAATTCAACGGGAATGAAGGACTTCTTGTTATTGTTTCCAAAAATCATCCGACCACCGGTGTAAAGAGTATCTTTTGGTCTATCATCAATCCAATACATAGAAGAAGAAACATTGATCTCCAAAGAGAGTTTATACAAGCCAAAATGAGATAAGAAATCTTTATATATAAAATTTGAGAGTTAGGCTTCCAGAATTACGACATTTGGCATGCTGATTAGACAATTTTTTAACACCTCATCATTCATGTCAGCAAGAGCATTGAGTGAAACTCTCATGTTTTAAGCCTTTATTATACATAATTACTTTATTATTTCAGAAATAAAACTACTTCCTTCGTCACTAAAAGATTACCACAGTTTGACTTTTTTGCTCAAATTGTGGCACCATTTGACCTCAATTTATGGAAAAAATATATTTAGTTATAATGTAAATTTAGTAAAATTGAGTTTACTTTAAAATATAATTTTAAAATATCAAAATTTTATACTCCCTCCGTCCCATTTTATAACGTCTGTTTTCCTTTTTCGTCCGTCCCAATTTATATTGCCTGTTTCCTATTATGGTAAGTTTTTAAAAATAGATTTCCTAAACTACCCCTGATATATCTAACTCCTACAACCCTTCACCCCTCATTTTCCACTCTCGCCCATCTCTATTCCTTCCCTTTCTACTTCTACTCTTATTTTTCGTCCACACATTTCTCTCTCTCACTTCATCTTCTGCAACTCCTTTTTCTCCTTGGGTTTCTTCCGTAGATTTCTTCTTCTTTGAAGCCAGGTGTGTTCTTTCAATTATTTCTCTTTATTCAAAATTTTCTCTCTTCTCCATCATTCTCTTTCTCCTTCTCTTTTGTAGATTTTTCTCTTTGAATCTATTCTTTCTTTTTAACTAATAACACTTTTTATAACAGATCTAGGGTTTTGTCTTTGATCGTTTTTTTAGCTTTTAAGATCTAGGGTTTTTGAACTTTTCAGATCTGTGTTTTTTGCTTTTCGGATCTACGATTTTCGCAGTAAGGTAAGTTTCTATGGTTTCCACTACAAATATTTTTCCTATTTTCATATGTTAATTTGTGGTTTCTATCAATCTTTCTTTTTCAGATCTTGAAGGGGTATATGATAAAATTTCAGATCTTGTGTTCATCTTATCTTGAAGAGCTCCATGATGAAATTTCGGATCTTCAATGTTGAACTGCTGTTGCCGAGGTTGTTACAGAAGCTACAGCCTTTCTCTTTTCCTTCCATGTTTTAATTTCAGTGTTGGGTGTTTTTTTTTATAGAATTGTTTGTGTAAGGAAGAGGAAATTTCTCTTAAAAAACATTGGTGTGATATAATTTGGACTGTTTGATGTTTGATTTCATTTCATCCATTCTTTATTGTTTGTGTGATTCATGTTTCTTGTGTGTATGGGATGGCCCGGATAGGGGTGAGGAGGTGCAGATTCACCCATTTCATTTTAATAGTGCAAGGGCATTCTTGGAAGGTCAATGCCATTTTTTCCATTCCTTAAATATACCCCAAAGTCAAAACGGGCGTTATAAATCGGGACGGAGGGAGTAATATTTAATTAATTTAAACTATATTTAATTTATGGTCAAAGGGTGCAATAGTTTGATTACTTTGATCCAAGAAATCAAATTGTGGCAATCTTGGATAGAGAGAGTATATATATTAAATTTTAAATAAGAGAGGAAAATTTTTGCGGAAATGAACATATTTGTATGATTTTTTGTAACTAATTAAATTTTTGGTACATATTTATTATATAATTTATAAAGTAATGGAAAATCTCATGTGTAGAATAAGATATAAGTTTAACAACTATCAAGATGTTATAGCCATTTGTAGAGGACTTGATTTTTTAGATTTCTTCATTACTATGATATGCAATCCCTTATGGACAAAGATTGTAAGATATATGACAATAAGAAAATGTGGAGTTGATCAAAGATAGACTTGATTTTGAATCTATAATCTTTAAAATGAAATTGGATCATTTGAAGAAGAATTAAAAAAAAGGACGTATATTTGGTAAAGTAATTGGAGGTAATGTTAAAATTTGCTATTTTATCCAAAGTTTCCAGAGAAAAATTGTAGGTGCTACCATCAATTCATCAGAATTGTGGTCCAATTGTAAAGTTTATACGATAACGAAGAGTATGAGATTGTATTCATCTATGTCCTCTTGCACAGCACACAAGCTTTTTTTATTAGATAATCAATCTTGGTGATGGAAAGCTTGGACAAGTGATTGATGGAACTAGCAAGTGACGCTGAAATTACGCTCGAATTCTTGATTATAGACACAAGTTATTTCTTCGAAAGTATAGTAGATTTCACTTATCGAACCTAATGGTGAATATGAAAAGTTATTTTTTATTTAAGGACATATCACTATTGGCACTCATGCTTGGGGTTGTAAAAGTGGTAATTGAATTTGTCCCAATGAAGAATATGAAAATTTATTTTTAGGGCTCCCAAACCATAAAATAGTTTTAAAAGGGGAGGGAGAGAGTGAGAGAACGTTATCGGTGCTATTGTGGTTTCGAGAAATCGAGTCGGAGAAAAAGTTTACATACCCCGATTGTAGTTGGTACCATCCAATCCAGTTATCCAGGACTACCTCTGAAATTTCAGAGAAGACAATTCCAAATGGTCTTATGTTTTGCAATTCCAAATATTGTTATTTGTTAGATTATTTTTAACCAAGTTGGTGTTCACTCATGGTCACCTTTATGTTGTTGTTTCATGAGTGAACACAAATACAAGATTAAAAATATTTGTTCTAGGTAGATGACAATGAAACCATACGAAAAATATTGTACATCGTGAGGTTTTTCAAAAAAAATTGGTATTAAAACAAATTATGTTAAGTACTTTGTCTTTTTTGTCTATATTATTAAAAATCTATGAGAAATATATTATCTTTATTTCAGGGAAAAAATTGTATTGAAAAACTTTCAGAATGGGAAAAAAGACCAAAGTAGAACTAAAATTTTGAAAATATACCAAAATAGGACTTCCATGTTTTTATTCAGGAAATGTGATCTATATTACAAATCATGGTCATATACGTTACCAAAAAAGCATAGTAATTTGCACATGTACACTTCCACATTACCACAATGCAAGGTCACATTACCACAGTGCAAAGTCCTATTCCGGGAAAAAAAACATGAAAGTCCTATTTTGGTACTTTTATCTATATTTTAGTCCTATTTGAGATGATTTCTATTTCAGAATCGACAAAAAATTCGTTCAACCCCGTGCATGGCAGGGTCAAAATACTAGTTCAAAATAATTCAAAGTTTTAAACTAGAACAAGTATAATCATTTACGAGAATAAGGATAAGGTACTGATTAATTAAGTCATGTATCAAATATTATGCGCTTACATCTGACTTGTTCTACATAGCAATAAGGTCATTAGCAAATACCTTAACACTCTCTTATGGCATTTCAATATCTACTAGTTTATCCTTAGGGTTTAGGGTTTTAGGGTTTAGGGTTTTAGGGTTTAGGGTTTATGGTTTTTTTTAAATAAATAAATTTTATTAGCAGAAATAAAGATAAGGGTGAAGGGAACAAGTCTCCAACTCACCCAAAAGTAATGGAAATAAAGGAAAAGGGTGGAGGGAACAAATCTCCACACCTAAAGTAATGTAAACTAAAAGGAAAAAGGCAAAAATGCTACCAAAAAAAAGTCCAAAAATGGATGAATGTTGGGGCTCAATGCTATGGCAAAGCACAAAGCCCTAATCACTGAGGTAGGGTGAACGGTTACGTTCCTCCAATTTCCACTTGTAGGCAGCCGCCCACCTTATGGCATGAAACAAGCGCGTGTGACGTGCATAGTGACTTGGCGTGAAATCTTCATCATCTTCATCATTGTTGAGGCAGTCCAAGGCTTTTGCTTTCATATCTTTCTACTGTAGATAATCAGGATCTCCTTTGACCGCGGGTATGATATTACCATCGAGAGGATAGTCTTCGGTCTCTAATGGCTCAGTATCATCTAAATCTTTAAGTGTGGCCTCCTCCACAAGTGCCTCGGGGGACAGAAGAAAGGGGGGTTTGGGATCGGGACTGGTGGGTTTGGGGCCCGGATTGATAACTTTGACAGGTGTACGCACCTCGAGCTGCTCCTAGTCCCCCGTAGTGGCAGGTCTAGAGCCCTTGTGAGTCTTCACCTGCCAGATCTCAATGGGCTCCGGGTTAATGGGTTTAGGTGCATGGTTAATGGGCTTAGAAGGGATGGGCTTAGGATCAGGATTTTTGGTTTTGGTTACTGGATTAATGGGCTTTGTAGGGATGGGCTGGTTAGGGTTTTGGGTTTTGGGTTGGGATTTCGGGTGGGTTTTGAGGGGACTCGGGTTTGGAACTTTGGGTTGGGAATTGGGTTTTGGGTTTTGGGCTTGAGGTTGGTTCGGGAGATTGGTTTTAGGAATTGGGTTAGATTGGGCCAGGTTGTTGGGATTAGGAGGGTTAGTGTTATGGGCTTTGGGTTGGTTCGGGTTAGTGTTATGGGCTGGATTCGGGTGTTGGGGTTTAGGTTAGGGTAAAAACTCCTTTAGCTTGCATCTTTCCAAAGAGTGGCCTTGCCTCCAGCAGTATTCACAATAATAAGGAACCTTTTCATATGCCACCGGCTGAACAAAGCCACAATCTTCATTCTCCACAACTTCCGAAGTACCCACAAAAATTTCTTTAAACAGAGGCTTAAGCAAATCAATCTCAACAAAAACCCGTGCCACATGTGGTTTCTCCTTGGCTAAAGTAACTCTATCCACCCCCATTAGCTTTCCAATGGGTTTACAAATCAAGGACAAAGCATGAAAATTAGACATATGGAGAGGGAGACCATAAAGTGAAATCCAAACCGGTGCAATCGAGGTCTCAACCTCAGGATCAAAATCCAATGTCCATCTAAATAACCTCATAGGATGTACTGCATTGAAAAGTATTGTGCCCTCAAGGAAAATATTTGTGCAATCATGGAGGTTGGAAAACATAAGAAACACATGCTTCGGATCACGCCAACCAACAGAAACAGTTCCATGAAAGAAAAAATGAGTAGAAAAATAGTTTTTGATTACCTCCAACTTAGGCTGCCCATGAGAGAACTTGCCAACCAAAATGTATTTATCGATAAGAGCTAGGAGGTTGACCTCAGACTCAGTGAATCTCACTGCGGGCATACCTTGATGAACAGTAACCTCCCGGAAACGCCTCCTTAACAAAATTAGGAACTGAAATGCACTTGGACGCCGAAACTAGGAAAAGCTTGGGATTGATTTTTATGGCATGGAAGGATGAATTGGATTTTTTTGGAAATTCGCCAGTGGTCAGCTCCGCCGTCGCCGGCGGAGCTCCGGCGGTCAACGTCGCCGGTAAATTGACCGGAGCAGAATCAGATGGGACTAACGCCAAACGAACCGTATTTGCATGAGGATCACGAATATCCATCCCTTGTTTCCCAATTTGGCCTTGAACTTCACAAATTGAGGATTTTAGGCTCGGAAAAACCCTAGGATCCGAAATTGGGGGTTTTATCAAATCGGCTTCAATTGCTGCAATTGATGGTTCCGCTGTGTTCGTATGGACCTTGGGGGGGTTACTGGTGGGGTTGTGCGACGCCATATGTGCCGGAGGTGGCCGGAATTGAAGAAAACCCGCCGGAAACCGCCGGCCTGGGTCGCGGCGGCGATCTGGCGATTTCGATAACCAAATTACTCCATGCAAATTCCTCTCACACCTTCAGTGATTTCTAGCTAACCGTTCGAGTACTCAGTGATACTCTCTACCAACAAGCATCAATCACCTACTAGATCTATAAAGGCTTGATTTCTTTTCCAAATCTTTTAATTTCTGCAAAATAGTGTTTGTTATGGCTTTGATTTTGAAATTAGATACAATTTCTGCAAAATTGGCTTATGATTGGCAGTTCATCAGTTTTTTAATTATCTAATCAGTAATTGGAAAATTTGCTATAACCTGCAAAATACATTAGGTTATGTTTTATGAGTGTGAATGAACAACTAATTTGGTCGTTGCATAGTGGAATGGATTACCTCAGGAAGTTGTTCATTCTTAAGAAGACCCTTCACCCGGTATATTTGGTTTTCTATGAAATAGCTATGTCTCCACAAATTGGCATCTCGTGTTAGGAAAGCTAGTTTCTCCTTAGATGCTTGTTTGATCAAATTCCCGGTTTTTTAGAACAATATACAACAATGGGTTAAAAACACTAGTGATCAACCTTCACATATGTTCGCCCAAGATAAAATCCAAAGATAGGTAATATGAGTTGAATTGGAAAATATACTGGGTATAGTTTTGGCATTGAAAATATACTAAGTTCATTATCTCCATTTTTAGGTATTGAATATATACTAAGTTCATAATCTCCATTTTCAGTCCTTAAAAAATGTCTCTAAAATGCCTAAAAAATTAGTTGAAGTATGAACTTAGTATGTTTTCTGGAAATTTAAGTACCCATTTTAGATACATGAATTTGCATGCGTAAAAATTTTGTATTTTTGTAGTTCCTCAAAAGTTTACTGGAAAATATATTGAGTTCATTGATTTGGGTAATTTACTACAAATATGAGATGAGTTTTATACCTATCCAACTCAAAATGTTATGTAGAATTTCCTCCGCGTAGGGGCATAAACAAAATAAATGTTCAATATCTTCAATACCTCTACCACACATGGAGCATGTAGTGTCATTATCTAGAAATTTAGCATGGTTTTGCTTAGTGAATAACCTACGAGTAAGCCTGCTCGAACCATCCAAGCAAGTATGTCTTCTCAAATCAATGAGTAAGTCTTCTCAAATCATTGAGTAAGTCTGCTTGAACCATCCAAGTAAGTCTGTTAATCGAGCATGTAGTGTCAATATCCAAGTAAGTCTGCTCGAACCATCCAAGTGAGTAAGGTTTTGCCAGTAAGTCTGCTCGAACTAGCCCTTACAAAAACCATCCAATTAAGTAACCTGCCCTTACTGCCTTTATAAGAGCCACTGAGCCAGTATACAAACCATCCATTTCAAACAAGTCTGGACAAATTCTGAGCAGGCATATCACCTAAAATGAAGTAGTAGCCTTTCTGGACAATGTACTCTTCATTATGGATTAACTCCTTAAACTCATTCCAAATGCTTAGAAGCTTTTTCCAATAGAAACAGGATTGGCTGCTGATTGGACAATCCCAATCTTGTCCATCAAGGTTTCACTCTATTCCCCAAGAACCAATTATACCTTGTTTAGTTTCATGATCTCCATTTTTGCCATGTCTCTAGAGGTATTAGTGTTCTTATTTAGTTTTTTCCAATAAAAGCAAATATCATGCCCCGGAACACAAATTCTTTTATAGATCAAAGTTTATTGTCTAATGTTTTTCTAGTTTTCTCATTTTCTAATTACAAAAATGAATTTTTATATCAATTTTTGATAATTGATTGGAATGATTAATGTGATTGTATTTTTATTAATTCTTGCAAATCAATTTCTTTTTAACACATAAGCATGATTTCTATTTTTAACTCATTTTGCTAAAGAGATAGGTTTGTGCTAAAAAAAGATGAACAAGTTTATTTTTAAATGTATCTTTTTTGCTACTATTCTTCACCATTTGTTTGGCAACACTATTATGAGAACTCCAGGGGATTGTTACTTTTATGACTATGGCATACAAGAGTTGAGCTTTGAAGATTTGCTATCATAAGGAAAGTTCTTGCCAGGTCTGTTGCCAGAATCTACGACCTGCTCCCAAGTATATGCACAGATGACACTTCAACTAGTTCCTTCGGTATAAAGCTTTGTTCTTGAATTCTTCATTTCTATAGTTTACCACAAATGGAATATGATTGCTATATTTCACATGCAAATTCACAAGGAAGCATTAGTGAGGTCAGATTTATCAATGAAAGCGAGCAAATCTCAAACATATTATTCTGTAAGACTTTGCCTGCTAGTGAAACAAGTACTCATGGAGGTTTCTCTGTACCTCGCCGTGCTGCAGAAAAGATTTTCCCTCCTCTGGTAAGACTGTACATCTATATCATAATACTCTGTAATAAAAAGTATCATTATTTTGAAGATGCGTCTAAGATTCACATGTCCAACATGATTACTCAATGCAACCGGCCACCTGCTCATGAACTGGGTGCTAAGGATTTGCATGATAATGTCTGGAGTTTTTGCCATATATATCATGGTGAGTTTGAGTTACCATTTATAGTAGACTTTCCCTCGGACTTGTGTTAATTTAGATAGCCTACATTGCAGCTTAAACTGCCATTATCACAGTTGTCAATGACCCGATCTCCTATCAGACAATGTACTTATATAATTAGATGAAAAAGAAACCTAAAGCCAATTAATCCATTCTTGTATCCCCTCAGCTTGTAAAGAAGAACTGAAGAAATCATATCTTCAACAGGAGAATCTTAACTATTGATTTATTTGTTTGATTTTTTACAGATCTGGTCCTTCGGCCGACCTCTTCAAGAGATCCTGGCATTGTTCCTTGCAATCTTAACCCCACCGGTCCAGAAAACTTTGAAGGGAATGCACAAGCCGGACCTAGACAGACCCCACACAAAGACGTTTGCCATGTGTGAAGGAAGTTGATGTCAATGGGATAACTATGAAAGTTAAATACTGCTACATCTGCATGCTTTATAGACCTCCACGCTGCTCACATTGTTCAGATTGCAATAATGGTGTGGATCAGTTTGATCATCATTGCCCTTGGGTTGGACAATGTATTGGATTGGTATGCATTATGAAAACCTTACCACTTCAATTTGAATTGGGTGTTTGAAAATAGTCATACTCTTTTTCTTCTCTTTCTCCAAAACACATGACCATTTTCTCTCATAGAAACACATCGTCCAGATCTTTTTATTCTAAATTTCTTTTCAATATCTTTTCTTTAAGACTTAAGGCTCCATTTAGAACCTAGAATATATTTTCTTTAAGACTTAAGGCTCCATTTTGAAGGAAGATTTATTTAGGGAAATTGAAGGACAGATTCAAACATAATGCTACCATTTATGCAACTGGTGGGGAGAGGCATAGCCGTGTCTCAGTTTGTTCTTTTTTGTAGTAGTATTTTCCTTGCAAGACTATGTTTTTGGCTTCAAGAATCAAGAATACATATATTCTTGACAATTTGTATTGTGGCAGGTAAATTTTTTAGCTTGGTGCCACAAGAATTTCTAGGGAGAGGGTTCCTTGAGAATGTTATGTTCGCTGCGAAAACCCAACCAAAGGAACGACTCGAGAAAGAGTTCGTAGACTGTTGGTTACTAAGTCCCAACATTACTTGTTTTAGTTTCTTAGGCAAAAAAATATGGCTTCAATTTTCAAAGCTATAAACGGGTATATGTGATTCAGATGCATTCTTGTTTTGTTTCGTTTTTTTTCGTTTTTTTACCTCAGCAAGTACTCATTTGATCATGTATTTGTCAATTTGTATGTATAGTTTTTGAACCTCACTTATAATGAGCAAGGAGCATGAGCCATGGGCCCATGTTTAAAAAAAAAATACTCTCCACCCTATCTCTTACATGGTATGATTTTTTGATACTAGTACTCTTAATACTACATTTGTTCTTGAGTTTTGATAAGAGCAAGCATTGAAGGCTACATTTCATCTCTCCTAGATCATCACTTTTGTCTTTTTTTGATGTTATCCTCAAAGTGGTGTTCTTTTTTGTTGTTTTGCACCTAATTACCATCCGAACTAACATAGAGACCGAGGAATAGCCATATCTATGTACACAAAAAATATGTTATAGTCGAGAGGACCGATAGAATTAGACCACATTATGTCGACTCAAAGTATTGAATAATTAAATGAATGAAGTAATTGTATTTCTCAAAGAATAAAGAATACAAGGGAGAGTATACATCGGAGGGAATACAATCCCTACTAGAACTAGGAAACATAAATAGAACCTGACTAAAATATTAAGTCTATAATAAATATTATTGACTATAACTAGTTGTCTAACATCTCCCTCAAGTTGAACGTCGTATCACGAACGGAAGCTTGGAAATAAGACATTGGTAGCACGGCTTGGGAAGAGGCTTGGTCAGCAAATAAGTAAGTTGCTCATCAGAGAAGACATGAGGCACACTCATAATACCAGCAATGACTTGTTCACGAGCAAAGTGACAATCTGTTCCCACATGCTTCATCCTTTTATGAAAAATTGGATTCTTCGTAAGACATATAGCAGACTAATTATCACAAAAGAGTTGTGGGGTTGAGACTGACACACGCAAGTCACCCAGAACATAGGTATTTTTGACAAGTAGTTTTGACATGAAACTTTTACAAAGGATTTTACATGCAAATAGAAACTTTTATGTCAAATTTCACAACTTTTTTGATGAATTTAAAATTTCGCCAAAAAATATGATGGTACCCCTAGAGCTCGAGGCCAAAACTAAAAAAAATTATAACTTAGACATTATTCACAAGTATTTTTGACATGAAACTTTTACAAAAGATTTTAAGTGCAAATAAAAACATCCATGTCAAATTTCGCAACTTTTTTGATGAATTTAAAATTTTGCCAAAAAATGTGATGGTACCCCTAGAGCTCGAGGCCAAAACTAAAAAAATATAATTTAGATATTGTTGACAAGTAGTTTTGACATGAAATTTTTACAAAGGATTTTACATGCAAATAGAAACATCTATGTCAAATTTCATAACTTTTTTGATTAATTTAAAATATGGCCAAAAAATGTGATGGTACCTTTAGTGCTACAGGCCAAAACTAAAAAAATTATAATTTAGATATTATAGACAAGTAGCTTTGACATGAAATTTTTACAAAGGAATTTACATGCAAATGGAAACATTTATGTCAAATTTCACAACTTTTTTGATGAATTTAAAATTTTGCCAAAAATGTGATGGTACCTCTAGAGCTTGAAGCCAAAACTAAAAAAATTATAATTTAGACTTTGTTGACAAGTAGTTTTGACATGAAACTTTTACAAAAGATTTTACATGCGAATAGAAACATCCATGTCAAATTTCGCAACTTTTTTGATGAATTTTAAAATTTGGCCAAAAAATAAGATCATACCCCTAGAGTTCGAGGCCAAAACTAAAAAAATTATAATTTTGACATTATTGATAAGTACTTTTGACATAAAACTTTTACAAAGGATTTTAGATGCAAATAGAAACAACCATGTAATACTCCACAACTTTTTTTGATGAATTTAAAATTTCGCCAAAAAATGTGATGGTACCACTAGAGCTCGAGGCCAAAACTAAAAAAAATTAAAACTTAGACATTGATGACAAGAATTTTTCACATGAAACTTTTACAAAAAATTTTACATGCAAATAGAAACATACATGAAAAATTTCGAAACTTTTTTGATGAATTTAAAATGTGATGGTACCACTAGAGCTCGAGGCCAAAACTAAAAAATTATAATTTAGATATTGTTGACAAGTAGTTTTGACATGAAACTTTTACAAAGGATTTTACATGAAATAGAAACATCTATGTCAAATATTATAACTTTTTTGATTAATTTAAAATTTGGCCAAAAAATGTGATGATCTCTCTAGAGCTCGAGGCCAAAACTAAAAAATTATAATTTAGATATTGTTGACAAGTAGTTTTGAAATGA
This sequence comes from Cuscuta campestris, assembly GCA_900332095.2. Lineage (NCBI taxonomy): Eukaryota > Viridiplantae > Streptophyta > Magnoliopsida > Solanales > Convolvulaceae > Cuscuta > Cuscuta campestris. The sequence goes on from OOIL02005377.1 coordinate 1,708,537, forward strand.
AACTTTTACAAAGGATTTTACATGGAAATAGAAACATCTATGTCAAATTTCGCAACTTTTTTGATGAATTTAATATTTCGCCAAAAAATGTGATGGTATCCCTAGAGCTCGAGGCCAAAACTAAAAAAATTATAACTTAGACATTATTGACAAGTTTTTTTGACATGAAACTTTTACAAAAGATTTTACATGGAAATAGAAACATCCATGTCAAATTTCGCAACTTTTTTGATGAATTTAAAATTTCGCCAAAAAATGTGATGGTACCCCTAGAGCTCGAGACCAAAACTATAAAATTATAATTTAGATATTGTTGACAAGTAGTTTTGACATGAAACTTTTACAAAGGATTTACATGCAAATAGAAACATCTATGTCAAATTTCACAACTTTTTTGATGAATTTAAAATTTCGCCAAAAAATGTGATGTTACCCCGAGAGCTCGAGGCCAAAACTAAAAAAATTATAATTTAGATATTTTTGGCAAGTAGTTTTGAAATAAAACTTTTATAAAAGATTTTACATGCAAATAGAAACATCTATGTCGAATTTCGCAACTTTTTTGATGAATTTAAATTTTCGCCAAAAAATGTGAAGGTACCCCTAGAGCTCGAAGCCAAAACTAAGAAATTATAATTTAGATGTTGTTGACAAGTAGTTTTGATATGAAACTTTTAGAAAGGATTTTACATGTAAATAGAAACATCTATCTCAAATTTCATAACTTTTTTGATGAATTTAAAATCTGGCCAAAAAATGTGATGGTACCTCTAGAGCTCGAGGGCAAAACTAAAAAAAATAACTTAGACATTGTTGAAAAGTATTTTTGACATGAAAATTTTACAAAAGATTTAACATAAAAATAGAAACATCCATGTAAAATTTCGCAAGTTTTTTGATGAATTTAAAATTTCGCTAAAAATGTGATGTTACCCCTAGAGCTCGAGGCCAAAACTAAAAAATTATAATTTAGATATTTTTGGCAAGTAGTTTTGAAATGAAACTTTTACAAATGATTTTACATGCAAATAGAAAAATCTATATCGAATTTCATAACTTTTTTGATTAATTTAAAATTTGGCCAAAAAATGTGATGGTACCCCTAGAGCTCGAGGCCAAAACTAAAAAAATTAAAATTTAGAATATGTTGACAAGTAGTTTTGACATGAAACTTTTACAAAGAATTTTACATGCAAATAGAAACACCTATGTCAAATTTCACAATTTTTTTGATGAATTTAAAATTTCGCCAAAATATGACCTCTAGAGCTCGAAGCCAAAACTAAAAAACATATAACTTAGACATTGTTGACAAGTAGTTTTGACGTGAAACTTTTACAAAGGATTTTACATGTAAAAAGAAACATCCATGTCAAATTTTGCAATTTTTTGATGAATTTAAAATTTCACCGAAAAATATGATCATACCCCTAGAGTTCGAGGCCAAAACTAAGAAATTAAAATTAAGATATTGTTGACAAGTAGTTATGACATGAAACTTTTAGAAAGGATTTTACATGCAAATAGAAACATCTATGTAAAATTTAATAACTTTTTTGATGAATTTAAAATTTTGCCAAAAAATGTGATGGTACCCTTAGAGCTCGAGGCCAAAACTAAAAAAAATTAAAATTTAGATTATGTTGACAAGTAGTTTTGACATGAATCTTTTACAAAGGATTTTACATGCAAATAGAAACATCTATGTCAAATTTCACAACTTTTTTGATGAATTTAAAATTTTGCCAAAAAATGTGATGGTACCCCTAGAGCTCGAGACCAAAACTAAAAAAAATTATAACTTTGACATTATTGACAAGTAGTTTTGACATGAAACTTTTAAAAAGAATTTTACATGCAAATAGAAACATCTATGTCAAGTTTCACAACTTTTTTGATGATTTTAAAATTTCGCCAAAATATGTGATGGTACCATTAGAGCTCGAGGCCAATACTAAAAAAATTATAACTTTGACATTGTTGACAAGTAGTTTTGACATGAAACTTGTACAAAGAATTTTACATGTAAATAGAAACATCCATGTCAAATTTTGCAATTTTTTGATGAATTTAAAATTTCGCCGAAAAATATGATCATACCCCTAGAGTTAGAGGCCAAAACTAAGAAATTATAATTTAGATATTGTTGACAAGTAGTTTTGACATGAAACTTTTAGAAAGGATTTAACATGCAAATAGAAACATCTATGTAAAATTTCATATTGATTAATTTAAAATTTGGCCAAAAAATGTGATGTTACCCCTAGAGCTTGAGGCCAAAACTAAAAAATAATAATTTAGATATTTTTGACAAGTAGTTTTGAAATAAAACTTTTACAAAAGATTTTACAAGCAAATAGAAACATCTATGTCAAATTTCATAAGTTTTTTGATTAATTTAAAATTTGGCCAAAAAATGTGTTAGTACCCCTAGAGTTTGAGGCCAAAACTAAAAAAAATTATAACTTAGACATTATTGACAAGTATTTTTTACATGAAACTTTTACAAAAGATTTTACGTGCAAATAGAAACATTCATGTCAAATTTCGAAACTTTTCTGATGAATTTAAAATTTCGCTAAAGAATGTGATGTTACCCCTAAAGCTCGATGCCAAAACTAAAAAATTATAATATAGATATTGTTGACAAGTAGTTTTGAAATGAAACTTTTATAAAGGATTTTACATGCAAATAGAAACATCTATGTCGAATTTCATAACTCTTTTGATTAATTTAAAATTTGGCCAATAAATGTGATGGTACCCCTAGAGCTCGAGACCAAAACTAAAAAAAATTATAACTTAGACATTATTGACAAGTATTTTTGACATGAAACTTTTACAAAAGATTTTACGTACAAATAGAAACATCCATGTCAAATTTTGAAATTTGTTTGATGAATTTTAAAACTTGACCGAAAAATGTGATGGTACCCCTAGAGCTCGAGGCCAAAACTAAAAAATTTATAATTTAGATATTGTTGACAAGTATTTTTGACATGAAACTTTTACAAAGGATTTTACATGCAAATAGAAACATCTATGTCAAATTTCACAACTTTTTGATGAATTTAAAATTTCTCCAAAACATGTGATGGTACCCCTAAAGCTGTTGAAACACGGGTTTATCGTGTTTTCGTACTAAAGCCGTGTTCGTTTTTATGATAGGTTTTGATAATGCCAAACCACCGTGAACGAGACAAGTTATTACAAGGCGAGAAATAAATATAAGAAGAAAGCAAGAGAACAAGACCCAAAAGAAGACCAAGAACGAAGACCGTAGTCTTAGTGTTTTGAGTCGGTCATAATTGTGATCAAGACCGACCCAACCTTTACACATTGGCTCTTTAGGCTAAAATTCTTTTCATTGCATTTCACACATCATAAAAATGTTTTTCAAACATGTTTAAAACATTAAAAACACTTGGTGTTCGCCCAAACCAAAAATCAAGCCATCCGGCGTTCGGGTTTCAGAAACCGGCGTTCGGCATTCAGTTTTCGGCTTTGGTTTTTGGCTTCCGAACTAACCAAGTGGTTTTCAACTTTTTATGACTGGTTTTTACTTCTGGGAACATTTAAATAGTTTTTCATCAAAAACACTTCAAAAACCACATTTCGTTTTTTGTCGTTTGATAAAAACCACGCGAAACAGCATAAACTTGGCTAGCCGTGGTTTTTACTTAAATGAAGTGGTTTTCAAGTCTTTTTGTGTGGGAATTGTTTTTGAATGCATTTAAATGGTTCTCCAATCAAAACATCATGAAAACCACCTTTCGGTTTTGTCTTTTGGTGAAAACCACCCGTGTACGGTGTTGGCTTGGTCAACCGTGGTTTTTACCTTAACGACGTGGTTTTCAACTTACAAAGCTTGTTTTGACATCAAAATACATTAAATAAGTTTTTTATATACTTAGTTTTTACTTTGGAGAACTTTGCATTTTTCGGTCGGGGTTCAGCGCCGGTCAGCTAGGCCATGGTTCTGGGCTAGCCATCTACCCAGCGATGGTAGATTTCACCCATGCATGGGTAAGTGATCCCGGGATTCCAGAATCATGCCACCCAGCGATGGGAAGATCTTCCCATCGATGGGTAAGCAGTCCCTCAGCAAAACTGATTTCCAGAACCATGCCAAACAGCGATGGGAAGTTCTACCCATCGCTGTTAAAGCCTTGGTGGAACATTACCACAAGGCAGAATGCCCTTACTTAGCATTGGGAAGCTTTACCCATCGATGGGAACCCAGCGATGGGAAGGCTTAATTAACCATCGATGGGAAGGCATGACTGTTGGGAGTCATTTAAGGCTGATTCTTTCCTTATTTGAAAGTCAACCTCCCACCCAGCGATGGGAAGCATTTACCCATCGATGGGTAGGTAACTGTTGGCTTCAAAACTGAAGGAAAATTGGCTTACCAGCGATGGGTAACTCCCTAACATCGATGGGAAGCCAATATTCTGCAGATCCCAAATCTTTTCAATCCCATAAATCAAGCCAATCACCCCTTTAATGCATTGGTCCGTTGGAGCCTATTTTGGCACTATAAAAAGGGGTGTTTGGGTCTGCTTTACACATCAATTCACTTCACAATATTCATATTATCATTGCATTCAAACAACATCATTTTTCATAGCTTTCTTGAGCCAATTTGTGTGAAGTTTGAGTTGTTCTTGAGCGTATATAGTTTACTCAACATCTACTCTAAAAGAGAGCCTTGTTCTTGAGTGTCTTAGTGTTGTATACACGTTAAGGGAAGCTTGTTTCCCTTGGTTGTACGAAGGAAAGGTATTTTCCTTCGGGTTGAAGTCTTGGAGTGCGGTATCTCCGAGCAAGCGTTGTTGAGGCTCGTGGGACTCGAGTTCTCAGGTTGTAATGGTTTGTTAAGCACCCGTAAGCTTAACGGAAGTAGTGTAGCTCGAGAGAGTCTCTCGGGAGACTGGATTAGCCACATGTTGTGGTGAACTAGTATAAATCTTGGTGTGCTCCCTTTATGCTTTTTACGCTCTTTACTTTTCACTTTCTTAATTTTTTTTATTCCTGGAATTTCTACGATCAAACTCTATTCACCCCCCCTCTAGCGTTAGTCACTTATTCTAACAATTGGTATCAGAGCCTAACTCGCGTCCAAACTTAACCGTTTGAGAGTAAAGCGATCATGAGTTCTTCTTCTAGAAATTTGTATGCAGGAATAGGTGAAGGGCAATCAACCACACGGCCACCTCTTTTTGATGGAACCAATTATACATATTGGAAAGAACGAATGAGAATGTATATTCGTTCCACAAACTTCCAATTATGGTTGGTTATCAAAAACGGGGAAGAGGTGCTGATGAAGAAAGTCGGAGACAAGTTGCTCCCCAAGACCGAAGACGAATTTGATGCCGAAGACATCAAGAAAGTAGAGAACTACGCAAAAGCGATTAACATGCTCTACTGCGCGGTCAACCCAGATGACTACCGCAATATCTCCTGCTGCTCAACCGCCAAGGAGATGTGGGATAAGCTCGAGGTGACGTACGAAGGAACGGACCAAGTACGTGAAGCCAAGATCGACTTCCTCACCCAAGAGTATGAGATGTTCAGGATGAAGGAGCACGAGAAGATTGACGATATGTTCGACCGTTTTTCCAAGATAGTCAACGATCTTCATGCATTAAAGAAGACGTACACCGACAGGGATCTTGTGCGAAAGATCCTACGGAGCTTGACATCTGAATGGCGATCCAAGGCTGATGCCATCTATGAATCAATCGGCACATCAAATGTCACCATCGACGAGGTAATCTAAAAACTTATGAATCTACTATTCTTAACCCGTCTTTGAATGACCAAAGGAAAGGGATAGCATTAAAAGCCATCAAAGAATCAACAATGAATGATTCAAGCGACGATGATGAAATCAAGCTTGTCATGAAGAAGTTTTGCAAACTTCTAAAGAAGAAAGAAAAGGTTGAGGATGGCCCTATGTGCTATGGATGTGGTGAAGCCGGGCACATTAAGAACAAATGCCCGAAAAGCGGAAGGAATGCTCAGCACTTCAAAAGGCAAAGGGCATATATCTCTTGGGGTGGTGACTCCGGCAACGAGTCAACCGACCAAGACGAGGATGAAGCTGCCAACCTCTGTCTCATGGCACACGAAGTCCAAACCGACAATGTTCAAGAGGTATGTACCATTTCTTCCGACTCTTACACTTTTGAAGAAATGCAAGAAGCACTTCACGAACTTTATGATGAATTTGTTAGCGCTCCTAAAATCAACAAATCATTAAAGAAACGCCTTTCCACTCTTGAAAATGATTTTGAAAAGCTAGAAAAAGATAATGAGAAGTTGAAACAAGAAAATAAATTTTATGGCAAAAGAAGCGCTAACAAACCGGAAAGCTCTTCAAGTGAATGTGAATCTTGCAAAACTTTAAAAGAAAAGGTTGCAAAACTTGAGAGTACGGTTAAGAAGTTTAATACACCACACAAAGATCTTAATTTAGTTCTTGACACTATGCATTTTTCTAAGGAAGGAATAAGTTTTGATAAAAATGAATCTAAGGATAAAAACGTTGAGCAAACACCTAGACAACCTACTAAGACTCAACGTAAGAAAGTTAAAAATCAGGATAATAGAAAATCTAGTCAACCTAAGGACACTAGACAACCTAGACAAAAACCTAGGAATGAAAATGTACATGTTAGACAACCTAAGAAAAATTATCAAAATGAATTTGTGCATAAAATTAATTTTTCAAATAGACAAAATAATGCTAGAACACCTAGAAGAGAGAGTTTTCAAAAACCAATATTTTCCCAAAATAGGATGAATATGGTTAGGCCCTCTAGCAACTATTATCAACCTAGGCATATGTTCAACCCAAACGTAGTATGCCATTATTGCAATAGGGTAGGACATATAGCTCCCGTGTGTTTTACCAAACATAGGTACTCCACCTATAATGAAACACACAACATTTTTGGTGCTAATGAAAAGAAATCCTTTAGAAAAGGATATTCGTATCATAGGCAATCTCCACAAGAAAGTGCACAAAAGAAACCGTATTATTTCTTCTACTTTGACAAAAAGAAGAAAGTCCACATTCCGTTACCGGAACCAACACAGACCACACCGAGGTATCGGCACTCCGTTCGGGTAGACTAGAACCCGCCAACCACGAGACCATGGGTTGGCCAAGGTATTTCCTAAACAATCATTTAATTGTGTGTGTGTGTGTGTGCGAATTTTGGGTGTGTGTGTGGGCAATAAAGGTCAACTAACTCCCAAGGACCCATAGACATACCTTGGGTACCAAAGTGTTATTTTTTTTGCAGGGACGGTTCAAAGTGAAGAATTCTGGAAATCAGGGGGAACCAGCGATGGGTGAGCTACACCATCGCTGGGAGGGAAGTTTTCTTTTTTTTTTCTGAACCCCTCTTCCCATCGATGGGAACTCTCTCCCATCGATGGGTAATTGACTCTATTTTTTTTAAATTCTTTAACGGATTTCCAGAAACACCTTACCCATCGATGGGCATTTCATCCCATCGCTGGGTGAAGGACTTTTTGTCAATTTTTTTTACAGAACCTCCCTACCCATCGATGGGTAAATCCTCCCATCGCTGGGTGTTTGACACTTTTTTTAAAAAAAATTTTTTTAACGGATTTCCAGTAGCTGTCTTCCCATGGATGGGAGAACCTTACCATCGCTAGAAAGGCTGCCTTCACTTTTTTCCTCCCTTTCCAGTACATGTCTTCCCATCGATGGGAGAACCTTACCATCGCTGGGAAGCCTGTTGCAATTCAAAAATCATAGCCATTAGACACCTCATTCAATGCCCAACAACCATATTTTCGAACACCAAATGCCCAAATTCTCTTTTCCTATAAATACTAACCATTCTTGGTCATTTTTAAAACACAATTTACATTCCTTTTGCATACTTTAAGCCTCTACTCACTGTCAAAACGCTCCAACAATGACCAGCGGAAAGTCAAGGACCAAAACCGAGGCTTCAAAGAAGAAGGCCAACACCGATGCCACGACATCTTCTTTATTTTCTCCTTATTAAATATGATTGTATTTTTATCCGTTGTATTCTGCATTTCCCTTTTAATGAATAAAAGTTTACTTTTAATTCTTTTTGTTAATGTCAAAAGGGGGAAGATATAAAGGTTATGCATAGATTTAGGGGGAACTTTTTCTAAAACTAACTCTTATTCAACACATAAACTTTGTTGAAAAGAAAATTGCATTTATTAAGGGGGAACATTTTTTAAGTCTCAAATCAATCCTCCTATGCATAACCCCGTCTTGTTTGCCATTATCAAAAAGGGGGAAATTGTTGAAACACGGGTTTATCGTGTTTTCGTACTAAAGCCGTGTTCGTTTTTATGACAGGTTTTGATAATGCCAAACCGCCGTGAACGAGACAAGTT
>OOIL02005377.1:1717393-1733392 GCA_900332095.2 Cuscuta campestris
ATTTAAATGGTTCTCCAATCAAAACATCATGAAAACCACCTTTCGGTTTTGTCTTTTGGTGAAAACCACCCGTGTACGGTGTTGACTTGGTCAACCGTGGTTTTTACCTTAACGACGTGGTTTTCAACTTACAAAGCTTGTTTTGACATCAAAATACATTAAATAAGTGTTTTATATACTTAGTTTTTACTTTGGAGAACTTTGCATTTTTCGGTCGGGTTTCAGCGCCGGTCAGCTAGGCCATGGTTCTGGGCTAGCCATCTACCCAGCGATGGTAGATTTCACCCATGCATGGGTAAGTGATCCCAGGATTCCAGAATCATGCCACCCAGCGATGGGAAGATCTTCCCATCGATGGGTAAGCAGTCCCTCAGCGAAACTGATTTCCAGAACCATGCCAAACAGCGATGGGAAGTTCTACCCATCGCTGTTAAAGCCTTGGTGCAACATTACCACAAGGCAGAATGCGCTTACCCAGCGATGGGAAGCTTTACCCATCGATGGGAACCCAACGATGGGAAGGCTTAACCATCGATGGGAAGGCATGACCGTTGGGAGTCATTTAAGGCTGATTCTTTCCTTATTTGAAAGTCAACCTCCCACCCAGTGATGGGAAGCATTTACCCATTGATGGGTAGGTAACTGTTGGCTTCAAAACTGAAGGAAAATTGGCTTACCAGCGATGGGTAACTCCCTAACATCGATGGGAAGCCAATATTCTCCAGATCCCAAATCTTTTCAATCCCATAAATCAAGCCAATCACCCCTTTAATGCATTGGTCCGTTGGAGCCTATTTTGGCACTATAAAAAGGGGTGTTTGGGTCTGCTTTACACATCAATTCACTTCACAATATTCATATTATCATTGCATTCAAACAACATCATTTTTCATAGCTTTCTAGAGCCAATTTGTGTGAAGTTTGAGTTGTTCTTGAGCGTATATAGTTTACTCAATATCTACTCTAAAAGAGAGCCTTGTTCTTGAGTGTCTTAGTGTTGTATACACGTTAAGGGAAGCTTGTTTCCCTTGGTTGTACGAAGGAAAGGTATTTTCCTTCAGGTTGAAGTCTTGGAGTGCGGTATCTCCGAGCAAGCGTTGTTGAGGCTCGTGGGACTCGAGTTCTCAGGTTGTAACGGTTTGTTAAGCACCCGTAAGCTTAACGGAAGTAGTGTAGCTTGAGAGTCTCTCGGGAGACTGGATTAGCCACATGTTGTGGTGAACCAGTATAAATCTTGGTGTGCTCCCTTTATGCTTTTTACGCTCTTTACTATTCACTTTCTTAATTTTTTTTATTACTGCAATTTATACGATCAAACGCTATTCACCCCCCCTCTAGCGTTAGTCACTTATTCTAACAAAAGCTTGAGGCCAAAACTAAAAAATTATAATTTAGATATTGTCGACAAGTAGTTTTGAAATGAAACTTTTACAAAGGATTTTACGTGCAAATAGAAACATACATGTCAAATTTCCCAACTTTTTGATTAATTTAAAATTTCGCCAAAAAATGTGAAGCTATCCCTAGAGCTCGAAACCAAAACTAAGAAATTATAATTTAGATGTTCTTGACAAGTAGTTTTGACATGAAACTTTTAGAAAGGATTTTACATGCAAATAGAAACATCTATCTCAATTTTCATAACTTTTTTGATAAATTTAAAATTTGGCCAAAAAATGTGATGGTACCTCTAGAGAGCTTGAGGGCAAAACTAAAAAAATATAACTTAGACATTGTTGAAAAGTATTTTTGACATGAAACTTTGACAAAAGATTTTACAGACAAATAGAAACATCCATGTAAAATTTCGAAAATTTTTTGATGAATTTAAAATTTCGCTAAAAAATGTGATGTTACCCCTAGAGCTCGAGGCCAAAACTAAAAAATTATAATTTAGATATTTTTGGAAAGTAGTTTTGAAATGAAACTTTTACAAATGATTTTACATGCAAATAGAAACATCTATGTCGAATTTCATAACTTTTTTGATTAATTTATAATTTGGCCAAAAAATGTGATGGTACCCCTAGAGCTCGAGGCCAAAACTAAAAAAATTAAAATTTAGAATATGTTGACAAGTAGTTTTGACATGAAACTTTTACAAAGAATTTTACATGCAAATAGAAACACCTATGTTGACAAGTAGTTTTGACATGTTATTTTTTATGAAAAACATGTGGTTGACAAGCCATCAAAGCATGATCATGAGGTTCTGGATCTATCAGACAAGGATGAAGAAGTCAATGAAGGAGATAGAATGAAGCCTACGGAGTTCATTCCATTCAGAAGTCTGCCACTGAAGACTTCACGGAGAAATCCGGATTCAGACAGTGCTGAGCCTTCCGGAAATCTTGGCCAGCCTTCCGATATTCCGGATCTCTCAAACGGCGACAATTCCGGAAATGGCAACCCAGTGCCAATCCATCCGGAAACAACAACAACTTCTGTTCTTCAACCAGAAGCTGAACTAGATCAACCAGTCAATCCTAATCAACACAATCTCCGTTGGTTGAGGGATCATTGGAGACATTCAATCTGGTGTTCGCACAAGGAGTGCTCAACAGAATCTTGAAGCTATGCTTGCTTGTTTCATCTCACAAGTGGAACCAAAGAATATTGAAGAAGCTCTAGCTGATTCTGGTTGGATCAATGCAATGCAAGAAGAACTCAACCAATTTTCCAGAAATGACGTCTGGAAACTTGTTCCCAGACCTACTCATCAACATGTCATTGGGACAAAGTGGGTCTTCCGGAACAAGATGGATGAAAACGGCGTTGTTGTCAGAAACAAAGCCCGATTAGTTGCAAAAGGATATTGTCAAGAAGAAGGTATAGATTTTGATAAAACTTTCGCTCCAGTTGCTAGACTTGAAGCTATAAGGCTGTTTCTAGCCTTTGCTGCTCATAAGGACTTCAAAGTCTATCAAATGGATGTCAAAAGCGCTTTTCTCAACGGAAACCTAGAGGAAGAAGTTTATGTGGAACAACCTCCAGGATTTGAGTTGCACACTAAGGGAGATCAAGTGTATAGACTCAAAAAGGCGCTGTATGGACTCAAACAAGCACCAAGAGCTTGGTATGATACATTGTCTCAATTTCTTATAGACAATGGATTTACCAAAGGAGTCATTGACAAGACACTGTTCAAACTACAAGATGGAGAAGATCTCCTATTAGTTTAGATCTATGTGGACGACATCATATTTCGCTCAACTAAGGAAGATCTATGCACCAAGTTCTCAACCCTCATGCAAGGAAAATTTGAGATGAGCATGATGGGGGAACTCAACTACTTCCTTGGCCTTCAAATCAAACAGAGAAGTGAAGGGACTCTCATCAACCAAGCCATGTACACAAGGGATCTTATCAAGAAATTCAAAATTGATCAGAAGTCATCCGTTTCTGTCCCCATGAATACATCCACCAAGCTTGATATGGATGTAGATGGAAAAGATGTAGATCAAACTCTCTACAGAGGAATTGTCGGATCTCTACTCTACCTTACTGCAAGCCGTCCGGATATCTCATATGCAGTAGGTGTTTGTGCCAGATTCCAGTCAAAGCCAAAGGAAAGTCATCTGATAGCAGCTAAAAGAATTCTTAGATACCTCAAAGGAACTCAGAACATTGGTTTGTGGTATGCTAAGAGCAATTCATTTGAGTTAGTGGGATACTCAGATTCTGACTTTGCCGGATGAAAAGTGGACCGGAAAAGTACATCTGGTACTTGTCAATTCATTGGCGGAAATCTTGTTTCTTGGTTCAGTAAGAAGCAAAACTCCATTTCTACATCAACAGCAGAAGCAGAGTACATTGCTGCTGGTAGTTGTTGTGCTCAGATTTTGTGGCTGAAGCAACAACTACTGGACTATGGAGTCAAGACAAAGGAAGTGACAATCTTTTGTGACAATCAAAGTGCTATAGCCATCTCTCAAAACCCAGTGCATCATTCTCGCACTAAGCACATTGATGTCAAGCATCACTTCATCAGAGATCATGTGGAAAAGAAAGATATCAAAATTGAGTATATCTCAACTGAAGAACAACTGGCGGATATCTTCACAAAACCACTAAGTGAAGCNACTGGACTATGGAGTCAAGACAAAGGAAGTGACAATCTTTTGTGACAATCAAAGTGCTATAGCCATCTCTCAAAACCCAGTGCATCATTCTCGCACTAAGCACATTGATGTCAAGCATCACTTCATCAGAGATCATGTGGAAAAGAAAGATATCAAAATTGAGTATATCTCAACTGAAGAACAACTGGCGGATATCTTCACAAAACCACTAAGTGAAGCCAAGTTTTCCGGTTTGCTTCACAAAATTGGTCTAATTCAATTAGAATGAGTGCGGTACACGTGACAGACCACTTTCCACGTCTGGCAAAATATTGGGTAGGCACGTGGCCTTGGGAATAGTCAAAAACTCAATCGCCACCAGCCGCATAAATCGCCCAAATTATACCCAATCGCCACTTTTCAAATCTCTGTTCCGTCCTCTTCTTTGTGAGAAATCTAAATTCTCTCAAAAACCCTAAATTTTTCTTCAGAATTCTTCAGATCTTCACTCAAATTTCTGAGAAAATGAAGGTTGTCGGCGCAAATGTTCATTTCCAGAAGTTGGAAGCCAAATGCTCTTCACTGGCGTTCTATCAAAGCTATCTGGAGATGATAGCTGCTCAAGAACTCTCCGAATTTCTTCAAATGGAGATTCACCTCAAATTTGAAGAAGAAGTTCTTGATTTCTACAGAAATGGAGAAGTCAAGTCTGTTAAATCAAAGAAGGACCCACAGAGGATGATTCAAGTCATCAAATCCACTGTTGGAGGAACCAAAGTGAAGCTCTCGCAGAAGAAATTGGGAGAAAAGCTTCACCTTCCCAATTCTGGAGTTGAAATTGGGAGATTTCCAGTCAAAAATCTGGACTGGAATGTTATTGGAATTTCTGGACAAATTCCTTCTGGCGCAGCGAAGAAAGCAGATTTGAACAACGACTACAAGTTAGTTTTGGAACTGGTCATCGCATGCCTTGAGTGTGGAAGTGGAGGTCATGCCGATGACATCACGCAAGAGAGAGCCTTCATCATCAACGCTCTCATTACCAAATCTAAGGTAAATTGGGCAGCACATTTCTTCAAATCCATTTCAAAACATCTGGGAAAGCACAATTAGAAGTATCTTTGTCAAGGACTATACATTGGACATATTTTGGAGTCTATGGGTGCTGCATCTGAAGGGAAGAAGTATGAAACCAGATACTGGTTATACTACTTATCTTCCAAAGGAGAAAACAGAGCTGGTGCTAGTGCCACTGCAGAAGAAAGCTCATCAGATAATGTCCCACTCATCAATTTGGCAAAGACTGCCAAGAGAAAGCATGTGGTGTCTCCCTCTCCAAGTGTTGAAGCACCACAGAACCTTGCTTTGATCAATTTGGAAGAGGAAGAAGAAGTCTCTGACCAAGGAGAACTTCAAAGAAAGAAGAAGAGGAAGATCAACTCTCCATCAACATCTGGAAATGTCAATCCGGATGAGTTGAAGGAGAATGAACCAGCTGAGGAAACCACTACCCAAAACCAAAGTTCTCAACAACTTGAAGAAGAAATTCCTCAAGCTAAAAAAGCCTTCCAGCCTCATCTCAGCCTCAATCAGATGTTGCTGAAAACAAATTCTGGCAGCTCTACTATAATTGGAGAGCTTGGAAAGTTGGAAATTCAGCAGAGCAATTGTTGGATTGGGACCAATAACTGAAAAATGAGAAGACCATCAAGAAATGCCTAGGACTACCAGTCAACCACTACTGTGAAGATATGTTGGATGACTACTGGGTATGGCAAAGGAACAATGAAGATATGCATCTGGAACACTTGGCCACCATACCAGTTTCAAACTTTGAAGCAGATGATGAAGACACTGCAGTCTACAAGCCAGTCTTCTCAAAAGCCACAGAAGATCAAGTAATTCTCACTTCTGAAGCAATAGCTGACCTGAAAGCAATAGCAGAAGAGTTTCAAATCGTTCCGGAAACCTCACCTGTTTGTCAAGAAAATGCAGCCTCTCCCCTATAAGAACAGAACCAGGAAACAGAAGAAGAAGAATTTCAGCAACAAATCTAATCTCAAGTCCTTGAGATTCTCACAACTACCTGTGAGATCTCCAACCAGCCAGAACTTGAGATCCCGAAGAAATCAGCAGAAATTCCGGAACAGTCAGCTCTTCCAGAAACAATGGAGCAAGCTGTAGAAGTCTAAAGGAACTCTGGAGAAGCTGAGAAGGAAACTCAAATGGCAGAAGTGGAGGTCTCTCAAACTCCAATAGCCATTTTTGAAGAACAGAATGCAGCTGAAGAAAGAGACTCCCTCTCTAGGGATATATCAAATTTTATACTTGATGAAGCAGAGGAAGAATCTGAGAGAACACTGAAGATCAATGACGAGGAAGATGTGCAAGAAGATGCTGAATCTCTTCCTATGCAACTCTTCCAAAGAACACCATCCTCTCATCAGGTAACCAACTTCCACTTTCATAGCTCTTCCACTCCTACACTTCCGGATGAAATACCAGAACTCTAGACAAAGAAGGTCCAAGGGCTGATTGAATCAGCCCTAGCATCTCAACATGCCTCCTTTACGCAAGAGATAGAGCAAATGGAAGCGAGGTACACTCAGCTGATAGAGAAATCAGAAGAAAAACACAGCGCAGATCTCAAGGAAATAAGCAAATCAGTAGAAAAGACTCTAGAGATCATCTCTCTATTGAGTAAAACTATGAGCAACACGATGGAGATATATGCCTCTGACAGTCAACTTCAACTCAAGGAGATCAACAAAGTCAAAGAGCAAATAGCGAGTGTCACAGTTGGTCTACAAAAACAGATGTCCCTTCTCCAAATGGACATCAGATCAGCCCTAGCAGTAGCTTGAGCAAATAAGGTAGTAACCAAAGACTACTTGAAGGTGATCATTGACAATCAAAAGGAAGCATTCAAACTGTTCAGACTTCTTGGCGCAAATTCTGGAAAGCGCAAGATGGAAGTGATTCTCCAACAACACAGTCCATCTCCAATACCACAGCTCCCTATTGCAGTCAAAGAAGGAGAAGTCTCTTATATTCCTTCTCATCTGAACATGACAAATCTAATCCTTGAAGCACAGCAAAGAAATCCAGAAAACTCAGCACAACATCTATCCAGCTCAGGACTGGATGGAACCAAATTTATAGGTACAGTTGTTGACCACTTCTCAAATGATGTCCAATCAGAGGAAAGACGCAACAATTTAAGGCGCAACAGAGAACTCTGTGGAAACATGCAAGGCATCAGTGAGGCTGCCAGATCTTCTAAGCGCAAGAGAAACAAAAGGTTCTTTTCATCGAACTAGGGGGAAAGTATGTGAAAACACTAATTTGTTTTGATGAAAACACCTTCTTGTTTAAACATTGCTTGATTGGTTTAAACATTGCTCTTAATTGTGCTTACTATGCTTGATTATGCTTATCTCAAGTATGATTTTGAAAATATTTTTTCTGAAGCGCATACATTCAGGGGGAACTTAACTAGTTTTTGGCTAACAATTGTTTTTGGCAATGAATTATTGATGAGCTCTAAGCAATGGAAGACGGATATCTTAGTTAAGGTACTAAAATTGGAAATCTCTGATTCAGGTACTTTACAAAATCTGCCTTCTTAAACTAAGCTTTAATTCTTAATTCATTTCCAACTAGCTCTAAAAGTACTGGTCCTTAGGATTTTTATAATGTACATGACTTTGGAATAATAGTACCACTTTTCTTTTAAAAATAAAATTCATATTTGTTTTTGGTACTACCCCGTCCTAATTAGAAATTAGAACTATAGGGAATGAAAAATGATAGTTTTATTTTGGGCCTTGAGAACCCAATAGGAATAATTTCCCTTTAGTACATAGTTTTCTTTTTAGGCCACTCTTTTGGGCTTAGCCAAACTAAAACAGTTACGTTTCTCAAACAAAAGGAAACTAAGTTTCTAATTGGAACAGTTTCAATTCTTTGGTAGTCAGTAAAAGATTCCTTCAACTTTTCAAAATTCAACCTCTTGGAAGTTGAAACTCTTTTACTCTCACCGTTCCAACTACCTACTTAATGGAACCCGTGAACCTTCTCCTCCCCTATTTAAATCAAGACATTCCAATCCATTTCCATCACAAACAACTCTATCAATATGAAAGTCTTCAAGTTCACTGTCTGAGAAAAACATCAAGAAAAATACTCTCAATGGAGAAACTTCTCTTCCTCACCCTCATAGACGGCAATGATGGCAGAAGATATCACAAAATCTCAAGACAAGACTTGGTTTAGGAATTATTGTAATTTGAATTGTATTTGCTTAAGAGTTTTTGTTAACAAGCTGTATGTTATGAGAAACTAAAAGAAAGTTATAAAATTAGTTCTCAGTACAGCGACCGGAACTCTTAAACACTTGTTTGTCATCATCAAAAAGGGGGAAATTGTTGGGAAAAATATTATAAATTTTGATGATGATGTATTTAGAATGTAATAGGGACTTTAGGTATCCCCCAATATTCAATTTAATTTTTCTTTTTAGAAATATTGTCAAAACCGAGTTCTTGAGATTTCCAATAAAGTTGTGATATTTCTTTAAGCGTTTTGATGCCTGAAGACTTAATCAAATTCAGTGATATGGAAATTGGATATCTTAATCGGAAATGTCAGAGACAAGTAAGGATTTCTCAAGCAGATGAAAATCCTCTGATCCGGAAGACTACATAAGAACCGGATGTCTCGCTACAACCCGCTGAAGGCTAAGTCGGAAGACTAGCGCGGATTTTCCTCTCACCCGGAAGACTAAGAATGACTCCTCCGGATTTGTCAGCTAAGAATCGGAAGACTCATTGAAGACCGGAATTCTCAAAAAGCGGACAAGTGAGAAAAGACTTAGAAAATTATCTAAGTCTTGAATGAAGAAATTCTACCCATTGGTAAGGAAAAATCAATCTCTTGATTTTCAACGGCTAGATTGAAGATAATTATGCTGATTCAAGAACAAATGACTCGAAAACAAAGTGTGGACCTCTAAAATTGAAGAGCCTGTCCAGAATGTTGAAACACGAGCTTGTCACGTTTTCGTACTAAAGCCGTGTTCGTTTTTTGTAACAGGTTTTGATAATGCCAAACCGCCGTGATCAAGTCAAACATTGAATATACAAGGCGAAGAAGGAAGACAAGAACAAGAGCTAAAAGAAGACCAAGAACGAAGACCTTAGTCTTAGTGTCGTTGAGTCGGTCTTCATTGTGATCAAGACCGACCCAATCTTTACACCTTGGCTCTTTAAGCTAAAATCCTTCATTGCATTTCTTAAATCATAAAAATGTTTTTCAAACTTGTTTAAGACATTAAAAACACTTGGTGTTCGCCCAAACCAAAAACCAAGCCATCCGGCGTTCGGGTTTCAGAATCCGGCGTTCGGGTTTCAGAAACCGGCGTTCGGCATTCGGTTTTCGGCGTTGGTTTTTGGCGTCCGAACCAACTAAGTGGCTTTCAACTTTTTATGATTGGTTTTCACTCTTTGGCATGTTTAAACGGTTCTCCAACAAAAACACCTTGAAAACCATCTTTCGCTTTTGGTCGTTTGACAAAAATCATTCAAAACGGCATAAACTTGGCTAGCAGTGGTTTTCACTCAAATGACGTGGTTTTTAAAGTGTCTTACTTGATTTCTTAGCCAAATACATCAAATAAGTGTTTTAAACACTTGGTTTTTATTTTGGAGAACTTTGAATTTTTCGGTCGGGTTTCGCATCGGTTGGCTAGGCCGTGGTTAAGGCAAAAACCATGGGTTCTTGACTAACCACCCACCCAGCGATGGGAAGATCTTCCCATCGATGGGTAAGCGGTCCCTAAGCCAAACCTACTTCCAGAACCATGCCAAACAGCGATGGGGAGTTCTACCCATCGCTGTTAAAGCCTTGGTGCAAAATTATCACAAGGCAGAACGACCTTACCCAGCGATGGTAAACCTATCCCATCGATGGGAACCCAGCGATGGTAAGGGTATACCATCGATGGGAAAGCTTGACTGTTGGTGGTCATTAAAGGTTGATTCTTTCCTTGTTTGGAAGTCAACCTCCCACCCAGCGATGGGAAGCTTGTACCCATCGATGGGTAGGTAACTGTTGACTTCAAAACTGAAGAAAAATTGGCTTACCAGCGATGGTTGAGTCTAAACATCTATGGGAAGCCAATATTCTGCAGATCCCAAATCTTTTCAATCCCATAAATCAAGCCAATCACCCCTTTAATGCATTGGTCCGTTGGAGCCTTCTTTGGCACTATAAAAAGGGGTGTTTGGGTCTGCTTTTTTCACCAATTCACTTCACAACATCTATACTTTCATTGCATTCAAATATCATCATTTTCCATAGCTTTCTAAAGCCATTTTTGTGTGAAGGTTGAGTTGTTCTTGAGCGTACTTAGTTTACTCATAATCTACTCTATAAGAGAGTCTCGTTCTTGAGTGTACTTGTGTTCTTAGACACGTTGAGAGATAGTATCTCTCTCGGTTGCTTCAAAGGAAGGTCTGTTTCCTTTGAAGGATTCGTTGAGGTTCGTGTGACTCGAACTCTCAAGTTGTAATGGTTTGTTAAGCACCCGTAAGCTTAACGAGATAGTAGTGTAGCTCGAGAGAGTCTCTCGGGAGGCTGGATTAGCCACAAGTTGTGGTGAACCAGGGTAAAATTCGGTGTGCCTTTTACTCTTCTCTTTACTTCTCTTTTAATTTTTTAATTCATGCGATTTCTCCGATCAAACGCTATTCACCCCCCCTCTAGCGTTGGTCTTTTATTCTAACAATTGGTATCAGAGCCTAACTCGGGGTCCAAACTTAACCGTTTGAGAGTAAAGCGATCATGGGTTCTTCTTCTAGAAATCTTTATGCAGGAATTGGAGAAGGTCAATCAACCTCTAGGCCACCGCTCTTTGATGGCACCAACTACACATATTGGAAAGAGCGGATGAGAATTTATATCCGCTCAACCAACTTTCAGTTGTGGTTGGTCATCAAGAATGGCGAGGAAACTCCAATGAAGAAGGTCGATGAAAAACTCGTCCCAAAGACCGAGGACGAATTTGATGCCGAAGACATCAAAAAGGTGGAGAACTACGCCAAGGCTATCAATATGATGTACTGTGCCATCAATCCTGATGATTATCGCAAGATTTCTTGCTGCACCACTGCAAAAGAAATGTGGGACAAACTGGAGGTCACTTATGAAGGTACGGACCAAGTTCGGGAAGCCAAAATTGACTTCCTAACGCAGGAGTACGAGATGTTCAGGATGAAGGAAGGTGAAAAGATCGATGACATGTTCGATCGGTTCTCAAAAATCATCAACGACCTTCATGCACTCAAGAAGACTTACACCAACAAGGATCTTGTGAGAAAAATTCTGCGAAGTCTCACACCCGAATGGAGATCAAAGGCAGATGCAATCTATGAATCCATCGGTGTCTCAAATGTCACCATCGACGGGCTAAGAGGTAATCTCAAAACCTATGAATCTACTATTCTAACCCCGTCTTTGGATGAACAAAAGAAGAAGGGAATAGCACTGAAAGCAACCAAGGAGACCGTGGAAGATGACTCAAGCAATGATGACAACGAGTTCGGACTTGTCATCAAGAAATTCCACAAATTTATGAAGAAGGAAATTGAGCGCAAAGGAAGAAAGCACGACGGTCCCCCGAAGTGCTATGGTTGTGGTGAGATAGGCCACATCAAGCCAAGGTGTCCAAAAAGCAAAGGCGACAAGGACAAACCTGGCTTCAAAAAGCAACGCGCCTACATCTCTTGGGGAGGCGACTCCGGGGATGAGTCAACGGATCAAGAAGAGGAGGAAGCCGCCAACCTCTATCTCATGGCGCACGAAGATCAAACCGACGACGTTCAAGAGGTATGTACCATTTCTTCCGACTCCTATTCTTTTGAAGAAATGCAAGAAGCACTTCATGAGCTTTATGACGAATTTGTTAGCGTTTCTAAAACCAATAAATCATTAAAGAAACGCCTTTCAACCCTTGAAAATGATTTTGAAAAGTTGGAAAAAGATAATGAAAGGTTAAAACAAGAAAACAAATTTTATGGCAAAAGAAGCGCTGACAAACCAGAAAGTTCGTCAAGTGACTGTGAATCTTGCAAAACCTTAAAAGAAAAAGTTGCAAAACTTGAGAGTACGGTTAAGAAATTTAATACACCACACAAAGATCTTAATTTACTTCTAGACACCATGCACTTTTCTAAGGAAGGAATAGGTTTTGATAAAAATGAATCTAAGGATAAAAATGTTGAGCAAACATCTAGAAAACCTCCTAAGGCTCAACATAAGAAAGTTAAAAATCAGGATAATAGAAAATCTAGTCAACCTAAGGACACTAGACAACCTAGACAAAAACCTAGGAATGAAAATGTGCATGATAGACAACCTAGGAAAAGTTATCAAAATGATTCTGTGCATAAAAATAATTTTTCAAATAGACAAAATAATTCTAGAACACCTAGAAGGGAAAATTTTCAAAAACCAAGGTTTTCTCAAAACAGGATGAATATGGTTAGGCCCCCTAGCAACTACTATCAACCTAGGAGGATGCACAACCCAAACGTAGTTTGCCATTATTGCAATAGGGTAGGACATATAGCTCCCGTTTGCTTTACTAGGCATAGGCATTGGGCACAAAATGAATCACACTACCACTTTGCACCTAACACTCAAGGACCCAAAAAGACTTGGGTACCTAAATCTTATTAAATCATCTTTGTAGGTATGCTTGAAGGCGTCAAGTGTACTTTGGTACCTTGATAGCGGATGTTCGAAGCACATGACCGGAGATGCATCCAAGTTCCTACAAATCAAACCCGCTAAAGGAGGAAACGTAGTCTTTGGAGACAATAGCAAAGGAAAAATAATTGGCGTCGGCTCAGTAGGGACGGTTCGAAGTGAAGAATTCTGGAAATCAGGGGGAACCAGCGATGGGTGGATTGTACCATCGCTGGGAGGGAAGTGTTATTTTTTTTCAGAACTTCTCTTCCCATCGATGGGTGCTTCTTCCCATCGATGGATAATTGACTCTATTTTTTAAAAATACTTAACGGATTTCCAGAACACCTTAACCCATCGATGGGTATTTTATCCCATCGCTGGGTGAAGGACTTTTATCAAATTTTTTTTTTCAGAACCTCCCATCCCATCGATGGGAACTTTCTCCCATCGCTGGGTGTTTGACACTATTTTTAAAAACGTCTTAACGGATTTCCAGTAGGCACCCTCCCATCGATGGGTGAGCTTGACCATCGATGGGAAGACAGCCTTGTTTTTCTTCTCGATTTCCAGTAGCGATCCTCCCATCGATGGGAACTTCCTTACCATCGATGGGAGGGCAGTTGAAATTCAAAAATTATGGCCGTTGGGCACCGAATTTAATGCCCAACAGCCATATTTTTTGAATTCACACGGTTTTATCTTCCTCTCCCTATATATTCACATCATCCCTTACATTCTTAACACACACTTAACACCTCTTTTTCATTCCTTTAGCCAATCTCATCAATCTTTCGTAAGAAGCGCTTCAATCATGGCCGGAGGAAAATCCAAGTCGAAGGCCTCCAAGAAGAAGGGCAACGCCGAAGCGACGACCTCAGCGCCCCCGCTGTTTCCCTACCTGGACGGCTCTTTCCTCAAGTTCGGGTTGGAGGAAGAACTAACCGGCTTCCTCACGCACTTCGCCAAGCGGCCGATCTGTCCGCCCTGAGTGCTCCCGGAACTATTTCCCCATCAGAAAGGGTACCACGACCTCGACAATCAGCTCAAGGAGTCGGGTTTGTGGCCCTTCGTTTCCAAGAGCCGCACCTCCTTCAATCCCGCCTATAACCGGGCCTTCTACTCAAATCTCCGCCGGGACGGGGACACCATCCGCAGAGCTACCTTTGCTCGGGTCGCAGAGCTACCCACCCGCGGTGATGACATCGCGTCGTACGGTGGCGACGATTGGATCCTCAACAACGAGGCCGTCGTCATCCGTGAGCTCGGGATCACCAACTTGATCCGTAACAGCGGCGCACCGACGATTCACTCGGCCCCACCGGAGAAGCGCCTCCTCCTCTACATCCTCACCCGGATCCTCCACCCCCGGGATGGCAGCCACACCTCGCTCTTCAACGACGACTTGAGGGCAATTCATGCGATCATGCACGGCGCCTCCATCAATTGGGCAAAATACGTCATGATTCACATGGCTGATTGTGCCTCCATCACCTCCGAGCAGAGCTTGCCCTACGCCTTCCTCGTCATGGACCTCATCGTCTCCGCCGACATCCACATCGCCGGGCCAGACACGAAGATGACGAAGCTCTGGGTCATCGCCGACAACACCTTCAGGAAGAAGTCCGGAAACCGTAACGGTGCCGGAACGAGTCGTGCCCGTGCCCCTGAGCTTGCCCCCGCTCCTGCTCCCACTCGGGCCTCATTACAGTCCATAGCCGATACCCTGAATCGGCTAACCATCACCGTGGATGGCATGGGCCAATACCTGGAGCGGATGGACTAGACGCTGCAACGCCAAAACCACGACATGACGGCGTACTTCCGCGGCATCAACTACGTCCCGCCGCCATTTGACAGCACCTTCCTCGGCCAAAACTATGAAGGCGAGGACGAGGAAGATGCCTCCTATGCTCCGTCCTCCTCCCCCGACGAGGCCAATTTTGAGGACACGGTCGACGGGGATCCCATGGACGTTGAGGACGACGAAGAAGACGATGACGCCGAGGACGAGGACGCCGCTGCCTAGACTCTACTATCTCTTCTTTCTCTACTTTGATTGCATGTTTTATTTCAATTCCATTGTATTCAGCATTTTCTCCTCTTTGAATGAATAAAATTTCACTTTCTAAAGTTCACTTTTAATTCTTTTTGTTAATGTCAAAAGGGGGAAGATATCAAGGTTATGCAAAAATTGAGGGGGAATTGTTTTAAAATAAGATGGCATCTATTAAGGGGGAACATTTTTTTAAGTATCTAAGTCTTCCTCATATGCATAACCTCATCTCGTTTGTCATTATCAAAAAGGGGGAAATTGTTGAAACACGGGCTTGTCACGTTTTCGTACTAAAGCCGTGTTCGTTTTTTGTAACAGGTTTTGATAATTCCAAACCGCCGTGATCAAGTCAAACATTGAATATACAAGGCGAAGAAGGAAGACAAGAACAAGAGCTAAAAGAAGACCAAGAACGAAGACCTTAGTCTTAGTGTCGTTGAGTCGGTCTTCATTGTGATCAAGACCGACCCAATCTTTATACCTTGGCTCTTTAGGCTAAAATCCTTCATTGCATTTCTTAAATCATAAAAATGTTTTTCAAACTTGTTTAAGACATTAAAAACACTTGGTGTTTGCCCAAACCAAAAACAAGCCATCCGGCGTTCGGGTTTCAGAAACCGGCGTTCGGCATTCGGTTTTTGGCGTTGGTTTTTGGCGTCCGAACCAACCAAGTGGCTTTCAACTTTTTATGATTGGTTTTCACTCTTTGGCATGTTTAAACGGTTCTCCAACAAAAACACCTTGAAAACCATCTTTCGCTTTTGGTCGTTTGACAAAAATCTATCAAAACGGCATAAACTTGGCTAGTCGTGGTTTTCACTCAAATGACGTGGTTTTTAAAGTGTCTTACTTGATTTCTTAGCCAAATACATCAAATAAGTGTTTTAAACACTTGGTTTTTATTTTGGAGAACTTTGAATTTTTCGGTCGGGTTTCGCATCGGTTGGCTAGGCCGTGGTTAAGGCAAAAACCATGGGTTCTTGACTAACCACCCACCCAGCGATGGGAAGATCTTCCCATCGATGGGTAAGCGGTCCCTAAGCCAAACCTACTTCCAGAACCATGCCAAACAGCGATGGGGAGTTCTACCCATCGCTGTTAAAGCCTTGGTGCAAAATTATCACAAGGCAGAAC
>OOIL02005378.1:0-42022 GCA_900332095.2 Cuscuta campestris
GAGTATTTAACAATACTGCGGAAGCGAATTTAATATTGACATATCATAAAAAAACTTGTCACATCCATCCTGACAATCTCGCCCCATCTGCCGCCAGGATCACATTAATCTTTCTGTTTACCTGCGTGTAGCAAATAAAACATACTACACGCTCAGCGATGAAGCTGAGTAAGCATATCTAAAGCGTCGAACATCCAAAGAAATTGAATCTCAATTCATAATCAACCATTTGATATCATGCACACAATATATGATTCAAACATTCATGATCTTCTCAATATTTTATTCCAAGTCATTTGATATTCAATATCTCAACCATGCTCTTAAATTATTCTTAATCTAAGGCCAAATCATTAAAAAAAAGTTAAGGTGAAACATTAACTTTTGTTAGATTATTTTAACTAAGTCACTATTCACTTATGGTTAATTTTATGTTGTTGCTTCACGAGTGAAGACAAATACATGATTAAAAATGTATATTTTAGATGACAATAGAAACCCTTGCAGCCATACAAAAAATGTTGTATACCCTGAAGTGTTTCATAAAATTTGTATTTGAATAAGTCTTTGTTTTGTATACTTTCAATTCTTCAAATATTATTTATTCTACTTTGATGTTGATGTATATATTATTAATAATCATGTAAGAAATTTATTTTCTTTAATCCGCAAAAAATATTGCATGAAAAAAATAAGAATTGGCAAAAAATTTGTTTGGCCCATGCACAGGTCAAAATACTAGTATATAAAATTTGAGAGTTTTGGCTAAATTTGTTTGGCCCGTGCATGGCACGGGTCAAAATATTAAATCCGAATGGAGACTAATAAGATCGAGACTAAGTTACAAGTTACAACCACATCAAAGAGAAATATAATTTCATATTTATAATTATTTCTATTTTGATAAAACATTTTGTATATTGACGAGAATACTATCAAGAGCTTGAATGATTTTGCATTATAATAGTGAAGAAGAAAAGTTTACATATGATCTTATGAGATATTTATCTACGATGAATGAATATCAGCACAATATATACGATGAGATAATGGAAGTTGTGACACCTGAAAGAGGAAGTTTCTTTTTTATGTATGGTTACAGTGGAACTGAAAAAATATTTTTTTTTTATAGAAATCAGTGTTTATTTCTCTAATGTCAAATGATAAGATTGTCTTGAATGTCACATCCAGTTGTATTGCAGCATTACTTTTTCATGGGAGAAGGACATGGGTGAATGACATTACACTTGAGATTCTCAATCTCCTCTGATCTTTGGGCTATTGCATAACGTGTGCCATCAAACAAGAGAGTCCGAAAGCAGAACTAATCCAACAAGTAAGTCTAATAATATGGGATGGAGCATGGATGATGAATAGATTTATTTTTAAGGTGCTGGATCACAAAATGAGAGATGTAATGAATTTCTCTAATAAAAACTCTAGAAATGAACCATTTGGAGGGGAAATAGTTGAATTCGGAGGGGAAAAAGTAGGACTCGAAGGGAAAATAGTTGTACTCAGAGGTGATTTTTGGCAAACTCTTCCTGTTTTACCCAAAACTTCAAGAGAGAAAATTGTGAGTGCTATTATCTATTCTTTAAAATTATGGTCGTATTTTAAAATTTATATGTTAGCGAAGAATATGATATTACATTCTTTTACGTCCTCTATCCCAGGTAGGGACACACAAATTTTTTCTGATTGGATAATTAAAGTTAGAGATGAAAAACTTAGACAAGTGATTAATGAAACATCTGACCTTAAAATTCCGCATAAATTATTAATTCTAGACACAAGTTATTTTGTGAAGAGTATAGTGGACTTCACTTATCCTAATTGAACCTATTGGAGAGTATGAAAATTTATTCATTTTTTAGGATAGGGCACTACTAGACCATGCTTGAGGTTGTAGAGATGGTAAATGAATTTGTCATATCCCTCATTCCCTAATATGAAATGGTGTGCCTGAGTTTTGATTCTTCATATATGTCAGGCCGATTCAGATGTAATTATTGATGACAATTAAATAACAATTAAATTTTAAATGAAATCAAATGTTTGGGGATCCAAAACTACAAAATAATCTTAAAAATGGCTTAACGATTTTGATATTGAGAAACATTGACCAAGTATATGGATTATGTAATGGTACACGATTAATCCTTGAAGAGCTGTGAAAGAATGTTGTTGGTCGATTGTGGTTTTGAGAAATCGAGTTAGCAAAAAGTTTACATACTCCTAATGAAATTGATACCATCCGATCTAGGACCACTCTTGAAGTTATTTATAAGGCAAATATCAATAGTCTTATATTTTGCAATGACTATCAACAAAAGTCAAAGTCAAACATTGTCATTTCTTGCATTACTTTTAACCAAGTTGGTATTCACTCATGGTCAACTTTATGTTATGGTTCCATGAGTGAAGACAAAAACAAAATTAAAAATATTAGTTCTAGATGACAATGATACCCTTGCAACTAGATGACAAAATTAAAAATATTAGTTCTAGATGACAATGATACCCTACAGTCTTTCAAAAAGTTTGGTATTAAAAAAAACTTGGTTGAATACACATTCAATTCCTCAAATATTGTTTATTCTACTTTGGAATTTTTGTATATAGTATTAAAAATCGTAGGGAAATATAATTTCTTTATTCTGGGAAAAATATTTCATTAAAAAAGTTTTAGAACCAATAAAAATTTTGTTCGACCCCGTGCGTTGCACGGGTCAAAATACTAGTCCTTTATATATATAAAGCAGAGTCGGAGCTGCAGGAACACGACATTTGGCATGCCTATTTGGCAAAAATTGAACACGTCACCGAGCCACGTAATAATAGTAAAATTAAAGGAAAATTTGCTACAGACTGCACCAGTGGATCTCCCTATCCTTTATTCGGTTATTCCACTTGACCGCAGAAGTATCTGCGATAATTGCTGGTCTTCAAAAAATGAATCGCTCGCTTCAAAAAAATTCTTTCCCTCGATGTTCGCTGGCTGAAGATCTGCCGAGATGACAGCTAAAGAATTTCGAATTCAAAAAAATTCCTTTCCTCCTATGGGATTCGCTGTATGATTCCTAAATCCTTGGCTGAAGATTAGGGATTTCCGTATGTGAGAAATCAATTTCTAGATGAAGCCTTCAAAGTGTGGCAAGTCCGAATTAAAATTTGCTAAGCCTTCACAACAAATCACACGATTATGCCTTCAGAATTCGGTAAGTCCGATTCACAAATTTTGCCATGGAAAGTCCTATTCACGATTATGATTTAGCTACCAAATTTAGGAGATTTCTAATTTCTTTAAGTATATATCACGTTAGCATACATTCATTTCAGTTGTGTTCTTCTCCATTCAAAAATGTTGCCTTGGAAAGAACACTACAAGTAATTTCTTTGATAAATCGTCATGTCTTTCAAGCCCATTCACCCTGTATCAAAAATCAATCAGACAAGTGAATGTTGGAGGATTTGTGTTTGTGTGATACAGTTGTATACGTTGTCTGCCTTCAATGATAACAAGGCAATAAACTCAAGATGGTATTTATCTGTGCCACGCACGTATATTTATAGCATTTGCAAGAAATTCTCACCATAATAAAGTCCTTCCTAAAATACAAAAGATAAGTAAACAATTAAATGTGAAACTCTCCTAATAGGGCCGTGCGTTACTGCATGAATCATGCATAGCCATGAATGGTATGATATGATTTCCAAGAATAGATTATTTTCTTAACATATGGTAATTGATAAAATTTATGAAAAATATTATTAAGAAACAATTTTAAATAATACGGAGTACTAAATTTGAAAATTATGATCACGAGTATATTATTCATCACCTTACCTATCTTATGTAGGTGTTGATGGCGATTTGATAACAGTTGAGTTTTTGAATGAAATCAAATGTTCGGGAATCCTAAACCACAAAATAGACTTGAAAAAAGGGATACCAATTATGCTATTGATAAACATTGACCAAACATATGGGTTGTGTAATGGGACAAGATTAATCGTTCAAGAGCTGCAAAATAATGTTATCGGTGCAATTGTTGTTTCGGGAAATCGAGTCGGGGAAAAGGTTTACATCCCTAGAATGAAATTGGTACCATCTGATTCAGGCC
This sequence comes from Cuscuta campestris, assembly GCA_900332095.2. NCBI lineage: Eukaryota > Viridiplantae > Streptophyta > Magnoliopsida > Solanales > Convolvulaceae > Cuscuta > Cuscuta campestris. The sequence continues at coordinate 4,128 of OOIL02005378.1, forward strand.
TACCCTTGAAGTTCCAAAGAAGACTATTCCCGATCGCTTTACGTTTTGCTATGACTATCAACAGAAGTCAAGGTCAAACATTATAATTTGTGGAATTATTTTTAACCAAGTCGGTGTTCACATATGGTCAACTTTATGTTGCTGTTTCAGGAGTGAAGACAAAGACATGATTAAAGATATTAGTTCTGGATGATAATGGAAACCCTTACAATCATACCAAAAATTGTTGTATACCCTGAAGTCTTTCATAAAATTGGTATTAAAATAAACATAGTTAACCCTACATTTAGTTCCTCAAATATTATTTATTTTATTTTGGCATTTTTCATCTGTAGTATTAAAAATCATGTGAGCAATATATTTTCTTTATACTGAAAAAAAAATTGATTGAAATAATTCAGAATCGACAAAAAATTCGTTCTGCCCCGTGCATTGCACGGCTCAGAATACTAGTATATAAAATTTGAGAGTTTTGGCTTCCAGAATTACGACATTTGGCATGCTGATTGGACAATTTTTTAACACCTTAGCAGCCATGTCAGCAAGAATATTGAATGGATGTCTCCTTGCACGTATTTTACGGATGATCTGGCAGTTTCATCATGTGAAGTTTCTTCTGTAGAATTTTACGGTGGTGATGCCCTATCATTCTGCAAAATATTTTTCATCCTTATTTACGGTGGTTATAATTTATTCAAAAAAGAAATGACACTCAAATATATTATTTATTCTTAATAAAAAAAATGGAAAAATATAACGTTGATTTTTAAATATTTTTAAAAATAAAATTAATAATAATACTAATAATAATAATCATCATCATTATCACCGTCATCTTTAAAAATGATAAATGGATTTAAGAAGAAACTAAATTATTTCTGAATTTTTTTTGTAAAAGTAAAATAATACGAAAGTAAATGAGGTTTTTGAGATTCTCAAATAAGTATCATTTTTCCTAATTTTTCTTACTCTCCATAATTTTAGAAATTAATCATGATTGACTTCTTATGTTAGTGATTACCTTTTGAAAATTGATATGAAACCTACATATTTAAGGAATAATATTAATTACTATATTAATGCAATTACTATTTTTAAATATTTCTTAATAAATATAAAAACTACTTATTTTGACATCTATCTCAGTAATATATAAATACATGTTATTCTTGGTTATTTACTATTATTTTTATTATTATTAGTATTATTATTATTGTTATTATTATTATTATTATTATTATTATTATTATTATTATTATTATTATTATTATTATTATTATTATTATTATTATTATTATTATTATTATTCAGTGGCATTTAGGGAACAAATTTCAATCAGCGTTTTTAGTGGGATTTATTTTTCGCCTAGTCTAATTTTTAGTGGGATTTTCTTTTTGCATTTTAATATACTTAAAAAAGGCATTATGGACCAAAGCTTCTATTTTTATAAAACTATCATGTATAAAAATTAAACATATATATATTTATAATGCATGCCAAAACGAAGTATGAAAAAAGTTATATTTTTCCATAAAACATATTTTAATACAATTATTTTTTTATGATAGATATTACATATACAGATGGAGAGGGAACGTCATCGGTTATAGCCTCGCATACTCGAACATGTTTGAGAAAGAATGTACTCTTCAACCAGGTAACAATTCTAGAGCCACTTCATCACGCTTTCAAATGCATGAGAGACAGAAGAGAATTGATATATCTTCAATAACACATGCTGTTACTTTCTATGAAGGTAATCACACAACGAATATATTTGTATATTAACAAATTATACGTATATAATATTATAAATAATGTAATCAAATGTTATCTAAATCAATATGGTGGATCATACACTGCATATAAGTTGAATCTAAATATTGAGGTAAAATGTTCATCTACTAAAGGTACATCACTAGAATTATGTTTAGATAATCCTGTCTTTGGAGAAAAAGAAATCACCCTACATAACACTTTAAGTCACTCAATCATTTAATATAATATTTGAGAGTTGATACTCTAAGAACCTGCCATTTGGCATTGTTTAAGACTGACACGTGTCTCCTCCTCACAAAACAAAAATTAAAAGAAAATCTTTCACCGAACCAATCGCAAATTTCACCTAAGGAAACAAACAGAAATTTCTGATCTTGAAGAAAACTATCGATAATTACGCCGTCTCTTCTCTGCCCAAGGAAACTCTCTAATTTCGGCCGATCCCCTCTCCCTCTCTCAATTACATCGTCTCTTCTTCACCAAAGAAAACTCCCGAAGATACCATATCTCTTAGGCCGATCTCTCTTAATCGAGATTCAAAATACCAAAATTTAGATTCAAAATTCAAATTCGAGGTTCAATATGGAAATTTAGATCTTCACTGTTAGTTGCTAATTTTGTTACCTTTATTCGCATCATGCATGTATTTCAAAGTTGAATAATATTTGGAATATGCCATGGTATAGAGCTCCAGAGTTGTGCGGTTCATTTTTCTCCCAGGTATACTTTTGAAAATGTATAATATGATTTTTTATATTATATTCATACTAGGGATGCTGTGATTTTCTTATTGTTTCCTTGCACACTAAAATTTGCATCGAACGTTTTAGTAATTGTTGGCAATTCGGCAAAGAAGGAACGCATGAAATTCGTGATTTCATACATCTATTCAAGGATTACGCCCTCTTATCCACCGAAGGAAACTCTAGAATTTCGGCCGATCCGCTCTCTTGATTGTGTCTTCTCTTCATCCGATCTTCTCTCTTAATTGAGATCTAAAATACCGAAATTGAGATTCAAAATTCACATTCAAGATTCTATATGGAAAGTTTTCGGCGCTGCTACAATCTCCGTTCATTGGTATGTTTCCAGTTTCATATTAATTGTTAAATACAATTGCAGTATACACTTATATAGAGAATCTATCCCCCATCATATCATGCATATTCCAAATATTGGTTCTAAATGACAATGAAAATCCAAAAATATTGTATACCCTAAAATTTTCAAAAATTTTGGTATTAAAACAAACTTTGTTGAGTACACATTCAATCCTCATATATTATTTTTCTACTTTGGATTTTTTCTATAATATTAAAATTCAAATGAGAAACATACTTACTTGCTTCTAAAATAAATATTGCATTGGAAAAAATTAAAAATTGACAAAAAATCCATTCAACCCCGTGCATTGCACGGGTCAAAATACTAGTGATTAGATGAAGTAGACAAATTAAATAACTATTTGACATACTCTGTACATAGTTGTGAACGATTCGGTACGTAGTAATCGGTTTTTAATTTTTGTTTCATGGTCCCGTCCGTTTGATATTGGTATGATTTTGGTTTGGGATGAAAAAAATTAATCCAATATAAAAACACTCTAATCGGTTTGGTACCATTACATTCCGTTATGGTACTTTGTTAGTTTTTTTGCCCACCCCAAGTCAAAACTTCTTCTAAGCTGTTTTTAACTTATAAATCAGTCACTGACATGTTTCTTTGTACTTATAAGCCGCTTATAAGCTAGAAAAAAGTTGATCTTACCTACTTACTAGTGTTAATCCCGTGCTTCGCACGGGCTCGTATACATTTTAAACTTTTTATATTCTATAAATAGAATTTTATTTATTTTTGTTTTCTAATAGTGACGTAATTTGTGTTATATGAATTTTTTTAACTCTAAGTTATATCTTTTTTAAATAAAAAATATAGTTTAAATATTGATAAACATGCACTAAAAGTTCTATAAGTATTTTATTGAAAAGTAGTAAAAGCAAAATGATCAATTGTTCTTAATCAAATCATACAAAACTTTATTTTTGAAAACATAGATAAAGTTTAAAAGATATGTTTTAGATATAATATAATTATGTAAAAATTTTTTTAAACTGGTGGAACATCCTATCATATATATACAGAGTATGTCAAATAGTTATTTAATTTGTCTACTTCATCTAATCATTAATGGCGTAGTTCGTATTGTATTATTCTTTTTTAATATTTTTTCATTATTGTTGTTCTTGTTATATCTATTATTACTATTCCCCTCAAAAAAAATATTTATTACTATTATGAGCATTATTTTTTTGAATTTTTACAAAATTATGATTTTGTTTTAATATTATTTGAGTTATGCATATTTAAATTTCTTGCCATTGTTTAAGCATGGTATGGTATTGTACCGTTGCATTATTTTTTTTTGAATTTATACAAAATTATGATTTTTCTTTTTATTACCTTTTAAAAACAATAATTATATAAATTTTTAAAGCAGGGAAATCATTGTTAAAATACAAATTTTATTTCAAAAAATATTGTATCTAATAGTCTTACTACTACAAGATATCATATCCAAATTAAAAAAAACAAATTATAATTCATATCATATTATTATTATTAAAAAATTAAAATAAATAAAATTAAAATTTAATTCATATTATGTTTATATATTAATTGAAGTTTTAACAAACATACAAAATGTTAACATAAAATATCCATGTTAACATATAAATATATTTTATAGAAAAATATGCGAGTCCGTGCAAAACATGGGGTAAAAACTAGTATATATGTGTAAAGTTAGGTTTATTTCTTGTAGTGTTGACATGTGGCATGCCACATGTTCACCCATTAATGAGGTGGATATATGCCACATGCGCACCCATATTTTTTCATTTTTTAACAATTATATATATATATATATATATTTCACTATATGTAAAATATACTCTGTATAATATATATATATATGTATGTATGTATGTATGTATGTATGTATGTATATATCTATACACACACACACACATAGACCTGGCAAAAAGTGACCCGACTTGTTTTTGACCCGAAACCCGACCTGAAAACACTGGGTTTTGAACAAAGGTTTTGATGACCGAACCCGAAGTTGACACACACATACATATACATACATATGAATATTTATTAATTAAATAATTTGTTTCAAAAATTTTGCTTTATTACGTTATTTATTTTAATGCTACATATATTTTTCAACAAAGTAAATAGAATAAAGTTGGTTTAATTGAAGGTGAAAAGTGACATTATGACATATATACATTTTTTTAATGATGTCTAATTATGTAATTTATCCATTTTTTATTATAATATTTTATTAAGTAAAATAATTTTATTAGTACTTAATTCAATGACCATTAATTTTGTATAAATTTTCTGTTTTGAATTAACATATTAATATATATTCCATCAATTTCAAACTTATTTTATCATTATATTTATACAATCTCAAAAATTTAGAATATATACGAGCATGTGTGAATTTAACACTAGTATATTGGTATGTTAGTTCGAAAATAAAATATTTTATACAAAATTAATGGTCATTAAATTAATTATTAATAAAATCGGTTTTAATTAATAGAAAAATAAAATAAAAAATTAAATAATTAAATAATGATACATCATTAGAGAATGTATATGTGATGTAATGTCACTTTTCACCCTTCAATTAAACCAACTTTATTCTATTTACTTTGTTGAGAAATATAAGTATTAATATAATGTATAATATAATGCAATAAGTTAAAAGTTTTGAAATAAGGTATTTAATTAATAAATATGTATATGTGATTAAATTTATAAAATCTTTTTTTGATAAGTAATGAACTTAAATAAATAATGGATAGTATAAAAATAATATCATATAAGATAATTTTTTTGGTTGATAAAGTTTGTAGAAATTTTTTAAAAAGTAACATAGTATAATTATGAATATTTAAAACATGTTTGTGTTTTATACTCGTAATAAAGAAATAAATATTTTTGAATTAGTAAATATGGGGTCGGACCAGCACCCATCATTTTTAGGGCCCCAATTTTTTTAAAATATTATATATATAACAAGCCCATTACTCTATTAGCCCAAAATTCATATAAAAAATCAGTCGGTCTTTAGTAATTGTTGCTTCGCTGCCTTGGAAGTCAAACACAGAGACCGCCGCCCTTCAATCCACCAGTAGCGAATTAGCTCACCTTCGCGGCCAATTTCACTTACTCTCGCAAATCTCATGCTTTCATTTATTCTTTGGCTTTACTCGTACTCTCCTAGAAATTATTAATTTAAAAAATAAAATCAAGGGTTAATTGTTAATTACTAATTTGAAATCTGTGTTAATTGCTATGAATTATGAATGAATTTATGGTTCAATATGTTCTTTTATTTTATATTTATGAATTATACTTTTGGATTTGATTTTATTTGATTCAAATTTAGTCCTAATTCAAATTTTGTTTTTTTGGAAATTTAGAATTTGTATTTGATTTTACCAAGTATTATGTTAATTGACATTTGATCATAATAAACCTTGAAAGTGCTGTTAAAACTACAAAATAATGATACCAAAATGATCTATGAACCATGGAGAATATTTCTATATAGTTTAATTGAAGTTTGGTAACAAAAAATTGTATTTTTGAAATTGGGCCCGAACGAAGAAGAAGATGAACAATGATCGAAAAACCAGCAGGGTGGATTGATCCACCCCACTAGATCGATCCCCCTGGGTGTAACTTTCTCTAGCTTGGATCGATCCAGAGTACTGGATTGATCCCCCGAAATTCTGACCCAAAAATATTTCCGAAAATGCTATTTTTGAGCACTAATATCTTATTTTTGATGTCAATCAATTATGATCAATATAAAGATCATTTCTCACAATAAAAATGATGTTTTTAACAAATAAAAGTTTATATGATGCATGACGGTAAGCTAGAGTGTTAACACTCGACGCTCGGCTGCTATTTGTTAAATTAATATTAGGATGACTCTTGTTGAATATTTGTTCTGATCAAACTTTGAAGGATACTCTAAATTGAATGATTATTACAATGGATGAACCATAATGAAATGCCACTGATTATATATTGATTATGACGATTAAATGGATGACCGTATAAATATGATGATAACGATCTTATTTTGACGAAATAAGAAAATATGGTATCGAATGAATAAACCGTAAGAATGACATTGTGAATAGATACGTTTGTTTAATTATTTTGATTTAAATGATGATTATGAATTAATGAACCATGATTCAAAATGAATAAATTGATAATCAAGAAAATGATGTGTATTGTTAAGGGTATCTAGAAGAACTCTAAGATATACCCATTTTGATATTTGATGTTAAGGCTATCTAGAAGACCTCTAGGATAGACCTCGGATTAGATTGGACTTGTGAAAATATGAATATTCGATGATTTGGATAAAAAATTATAAACGGGATTCGTAGACAAAACTAGAGGATCACTCATTTGGAAATACCCCGACTCAATGATGATTAATCATTGTCTTGTTGTTGCCTTAAACTAGTTATAGTTTAAGCGTCTGTGAATAATTGTTGCCTTAAACTAATTATAGTTTAAGCATCTTAGAATAATTGTTTACCTTAAACTAGTTATAGTTTAAGCGTCTTAGAACTTCTTACCTTAAACTAATTATAGTTTAGACGTCTGAGAATTGTTTGCCTTAAACTACTTACAGTTTTAGCGTCTGAGAATGAAAATTATGATTTGGCCTTAGACTAAGAATAGCTACGAGCGTTGTTATGATTTAGCCTTAAACTAAGAATAGCTAAGAGAGTTGTTATGATTTGGCATTATACTAAGAATAGATAAGAGTGTTGTTATTATCATTGGCCTTAGATTTGGAATAATTTAAGAGCACTGTCAAAATAATGAATATCTGAATTGAATAACATGTATGGATATAAACGGGACAATATCAAAATCATGAATGATGAATATTGAATTGAAAATTATGTGCATGATATCAAATGATTGATTATGAATTTAGATTCATTTTATATGGATGTTCGATGCATTAGATATGCTTACTCAACTTCAACACTGAGCGTGTAGTATGTTTTATTTGATACACGCATGTTAATAGAAAGAATGATGTGACGTGATCCTGGAGGTAGACGGAGACGAGATTGTCGGAATGGATGTGATGCTTTTGAATTGAAGAACATAAATAAATTATGTTTGTGATTATGATTTGTTAAGCTTCCACAACATTGAAAACTTTGTACTGTTTATGTTATGAAAAATATTATTGTAATAAATAAAAGTGTTTGAAATGTTTTAAATTTTACGATTACCAAATTAAAACGTTAGTCCGAAAGGGGCTGCAGACCTGGACGGATTAGCTCAAAAAACTTTTTGATTTTGAACACCCTATTGGAACTAGGGGTGCATACAAATCAAATAAAATATATTCGATTCGTGATTCGTATTCGAAAAGGATGATTCGAATTCGCTATATTCGAATTCGAATTCGAATACAAATCATATTTTAGATTCGAATTATTTTCGAATACGAATACAAATATTAATAGATTCGATTCGTTTATTATTCAAATTATTCGAATATTATAATTTATAAATAAATTTTTATATATTCTAATATATTAAATATTTGTGTACATATTTTAACATATTTTAATATATTAAATTTTTGTGTACATATAAATTTATATATATTCGAATATTATAATTTATAAATAAATTTATTTATATTCTAACATATTTTTACTACATTCTACATTATTATAAAATAATAATTTAATGTCTTTTAAGAAATTTGTTTTAAGAAAAAAATTACTAATATTTTCGAATTCGAATATTCGAATACGAATTCAAATACGTCAAATATCTATCGAATCGAATACGAATGTTTTTTAAAATTCGAATTATATCCGAATCCGAATTCGAATACATATCACTTTAATCGAATACGAATCGAATAGTGATATATTTGCTTCGATTCGATTCGTATACACCCCTAATTGGAACACATAGCCTCCTGGATTTCCTCGTCATTAAAATGACTCCACCTTCTATGAATAGCAACCAGAGTCTTCCAGATTGGTGAGTGTGCTTGATAGACTCTCCCTTCCAGTCCCTTAGGATACCTGTTAAGCAAAAAGCCTCTCCAGAGTGAATCTCCAAATTTAAACTCCCACCACAGCTTAGTGTTGAAAGCTGTTTGGAGATAGTCCAGTCTTCTAATGCAAAGACCTTCTGAGTCTTTAGGTTTGCAAAGGAAGTCCCAATTTTTTCAGTGGTAAGCTCTTTCTCTATTTCCAGTCCAAAAGAACCTTTCCATCAAAGAATCAATATGATGAAATACCCCCTTAGGTAGGGTAGTAGAGGACAAATAATGAATTGGTATGGAGCTCAGAACATGTTTTATTAAAATAAGTCTACCCATAGGGCCGAGATGTCTGTGGTACCAAACATTGATCTTAGTCTCAATATGAGAGATAAGATCTGTAAAGTGAGCTCTTCTAGTAATCCCTTTGTGGATCTTGCAGTCCAAGTAGTTGAAAGGAATGTCTCCTTTTTTAATCCCAAGAGTCTGCTCCATCTTTCTTCATCTCTGACTTGGAAATTTATTAAGAATATAGAACCTGCTCTCATCCAGGTTTATACTCTAACCTGAAACCAGTTCATATTCATTCAAATAGTTCCTCAGTTTAATCAAGTTAGAGATGGCAGCATTGGTAAAAAGTAAGAGGTCATCTGCATAAGAGAGGTGATGAATAAGCTGGAAATTCCTTCTCATGGTGTATGGTTCCAACCCTTTGACGCTATATAAGTGATTGATGCTTCTGGAGAACCCCTGAGATGCAATATTGAAAAGTAATGGGGATAGCGGATCTCCTTGCTTCAGCCCTCTAGAAGGATAAAAAATTACTTTGAGTTAGATTAATAAGGAGGCTGAGGAAAGCCCTTTTAGTGAAACCCATGAGTAGAGAGATAGCTAGACTAGAGAAACCAAGTAGACTGAGTACCTTCCACAAGTATGGCGAAGAGACCCTATCAAAAGCTTTACTCATATCCAGTTTAATTATCATGTTGCCTCCTCTCTTGCCATTATCAATGCCATTAATTAACTCCTTTGCAAGCAGAATGTGGTGTTTGATTTCTTTCCCCTTCTGAAAAGCCCCCTGCTCTTTAGATATGTTTTTTGGAAACAGAGATGAAAGCCTTGTAGCAAGAATTTTAGTAATTATTTTTCTCGGGAAACTGGAAAGAGATATAGGCCTGAAGTCTTTCCAAGTTGAAGCATTCCAACCTTGGGAATAAGTGTGATCAGGGTCTTACAAATGGATTTGGGTGGTGGAATGCCAATAAAATATTCTTGACAGCTGGAGGCTATATCTTCTTTAATTGTCTCCCAACAGGATCTAAAGAAGAGACCATTAAAACCGTCCCACTCAGCACAACTATTGGGGTTCAGAGCGTAGATAGCCTCCTTAACCTCTGCCTCATTAGATAGTCTTATCAACATAGAGTTGTCCTCTGAAATAACTGGTGGGATGGAGTTGAGGAGGTCTGAATCTTGAGGTGTCGGTTCCCCACAGAAAGTTTTCTTAAAGAAAGAGAGCCCATCTTCAATTATTTCATCTTGAGCCTCCAAAATATTGTCTTCTCCCTTGCTTATATGGCTGATTAAAATTTTCTTTCTTTTTCCTTTGACATAGTTGTGGAAAAAACTTGCGTTTGCCTCTCCCTCCTTGATGGATTTTATATTTGCTTTTTGCCTCCAGAAGGAATCGATGTTGATGCACTTATTATGCTTAGCCTTTTGAAGGTTCAATGAAGACAGATTGTCAGGGGATGGGTCTGAAACAAAGAGTGTTTCAGCAGTCAGGAAATCCTTTTCACTACTTTCAACAGCTTTAAAAAGATTTCAAAATTTGTTGTAACTCCAGGGTTTGAGGTCCTTGTTGAGCTCCTTCAGTTTGATCATCAGGCTCCACATCCCTCTTCCATGGAAGGAGCTATCCCATGTCTGTTTGACCCTTTCCTGAAAGTCACTATCATTCACCCAAAGATTGAGAAATTTGAATTGTTTAGGGGAGCCTTGAGGTGGTCCATTTATGGTGAAAAGCACAGGACAGTGATCAGCAACTGCTTTTGCAAGATGAGCAAGAGTGTGATGAGAAAGAGGGTGAAAGAGGGTCCAGAGAAGCTGCTCTCTTGAGGCCCACAGTTAGAGATACATTGTTGGAACCTTTCAATTTCTCTGAGGTTGGGGTCACTTTTCCCTTTATGTTGAGCAGTTGAAGATATTGCATTGCAGTCGCCCCCGAGAAACCATGGATGTGAATAAACCTTCCTTGCATAATCCACAATTTCAGTAAAGAGAGAAGTTCTGTTGACTCCGCTGTGAGCACCATAAACCCAGAAATATGAATGAGGGTGGAGGTACTACATAGCCGGAACAAACAGTGGAGAATTTGTCCTTTGTTTTCATAAGAAACAAGGCTGAGGGAGTTCATCTTTCAAGCAACCCAAATCTTGTTTGAAACACTTGAAACAATCTGATCCATCCCCAGTCAAAGTTTGAAAAAATTCATCTTCTTCATATTAACAATAGGTTCAATTATAAAAGCTACATCAATGTTGTGATTCCTAACGACCTTGTCCGGCTAGCTATAAAATTAGTATCAAGGGAAGATTCACTGTTTTTTCTTGCCAATACTTCACTATCAGAGAGAGATTCAGAATAATTTTCCTCTAGGTGGAGATGATCATGATTACATGTATTAGTAGTATGATGTGCCATTTCCAAAGCTTCTTCTGAATGGTGTTCAGAAGTATCCTTGGTATTATCCTTCTTACCGTCCACAGGTTTAGACTTCTGGATTGTCTCTTCCACAATAATGGTCACATCTTCATTGGATGGGGGATAGTCCAAATTGACAACATTATCCTTGTCTTGATTTGAGGCAGTCTCCTGGGTGCTTATCAGTATTTATGGGACTTACCTGATTTGAAGTATTCTCCTGGGGTGGTTGCTTATCCTCAACAAATTTGTATGGTCCAGATTCAGGTTTGGAACTACCTGCAGTTGCTCCTTGTGTTGCCCCTTTCCTCTTGATAATTTGCCAACCATCTTTGGAATGATCTTTTTTCTAAAAAGCAGCAGGTTTCAGAGGGTTCTTCTCATTCAAAGTCTTTTTGCCAACCTTCTTACAGTCAGAGTTGGAGTGACCAGTTTTCTTACAGGTTGTGCAAAAGGACTTGAGTTCCTCATAAATAACTTCTTGAAATATGTGCCACCGTGAAAAGCATTTTAGACACTGGTGGAAAAGTTTGATTGATCTACATAATTACCACCGTGATTTTTTTAGTTTTTAAGATTTTTTATTTTATTTTGAATAGCCTTTAAATCTTAATGTTAATGGAAACTATGCTTTCTCATTTTTTTCACAGTACATCATTCTCATTTGATCGTATGTAGTTGCCGTTGATTTCATCATCAAATAATAACATTCTTCAGGAACAAATTAAACAACTTTCCATATTTTAAGAATAAAAAAATTAGTTTCACAAATTGTTAGTTTATGAATTTTGTGACTGTAAAAACTGCTACGAACAGAAAATAAACCAGTCCATATATTTCTATTGTTTAGAATTTTGTTTTAAATTTTCGAAAACGGTAGAAAAATCCAAAAAAAAAAACAAAAAAAAGAAGGAAACCACGTACCATACTATACCGAACAAGCCTTAGTTATAAACCGTGACGGCACCATTTTTCTCGCGCCAATTTATTAGGAAAATTCTACGGTGGACATAAGGTTCACTATTGACCTATATATGAGTAAATTTGAAATTTTTATTAATTAAATAAACATTCATTTTTATAAATAAAGAAATAAAAAAATATTTATACGAGAAGTGTTGGACGTGAGTTCAAATCCCTTTATTATTTTTCAGGAATATTTTTTGTTTTGATAAATGACAAACATGATGATTAAATTCAACGATGATCGAAAATGTAATTTTTTGTATCGAGAAAAGCAAAGAAGCGTATCAAGAAATTTACGGCAATAAAAATCAACGCTCTTCCCTACGCAGACTTTTGAAGTGAAGTGAAGACTCCGAAGACTTTTATTTTATTGAATCTAGAAATTTTTGTAAGGTTGACAATGACTTTTGCATAAACAATTAATTTTTGAGGGATAAAAATTATTATTTTCTGAGTCAATTGAAAAATCATTTTTTCTCTGTCTAAAAATATTTTACTGTGTCAGTTTCAAAATAGTATGTCAAATTTTCTTAAAATATTTTTTGAAGGATACACAATTTTTTTTGGTAAGAAAAATATACTTTAAATATTTTTTCGTGTACATCGTTTGACCCACAAAATAATTTTTGGACTCACTTTTATTCCTTTATTCAAATTCATTGAATAAGAGATTTGGATTGAGGAGCGTGCTGCCTGATTCTCGTTGTCTCAAACAAGAAAGATAGGCCAATTTCACTTCTCATCGCAACTTGGCTTAGGCCCGTTGTGTTGCGCATTATTACATCTGTAATCGATTAAACTTCCTACATTAATCGATTAATTTCCCATGACTAACGAAGGCTTTTTCCAGACCTAATCGATTTTTTCCTTCCCTTTAATCGATTAGTGCTCACAGAGCCGTCTAATTGATTTTCTTCTTAAATTTTAATCGATTAGTTCCATCCTTCTCGAAAGACATTTTCTACTCAGAGCATTTTAATCGATTAAACCCTCTACTTTAATCGATTAATATTACCTGAAGCCAATTCTCAGTTTCGTTTAGTGGTTCCAACGGTTCTATTTCCCTCTGCCTATTTAATCCTTCATTCTCCTTCATTTTGAGACACAACTCTTGCACTCCAAAATCTCCATTGATTCATATTCAATTCTTACTTCCATCTTCCTCATCAAATATACTCCGTATTATTTTGAGAGTTAGAAATATTTTTATTGAGTGCTAAAGATTTTGTCATCTATAGAGCTTTCATATTTCAACACTTCTTGCTCAATTGTGTGATCTTTTATTCTTGTGTTGTAAACTCAATCTATTTGAGTGTTGCTAAGACTTGTGTGATTCAAGTTTTGTTGTTGTTAAGACTTGTGTGACTCAAGTCTTGTTGTAAGAAGTTGAGGCTTGTGTGATTCAAGTTCTTGAGTTGTATCGGTTTTTTAAGCACCCGTTGAAGCTTGAAGTTTAGTAGAACTTTTGAGAGAGTCTCTCGGAGGACTGGACTAGCCACGAGGTGGTGAATCAGTATAAATCACGGTGTACTCCTTTCCCTTGCTCTTTACATTTTTTCTGCAATATTTCTCTTATTATCACACACGCGATTTACGCACATTCTAGTGAACAACTCTATTCACCCCATCTAGAGTTGCACTTTTGTCTAAAAAGAAGATCCACAAAAATGATATGCATCCAAGGTGTATCAAAGAAGCACTCAATTAATTAATAAAAAGGCTTCGTAATTAAAATCAATTTTGTGTATTTGAAGAGTAGGACACATATTTGAATCAAGTTTTCCACAAGATAACTTATTGGTTCATTATTTATTCAAGTAATATATAAGGAGTAGACAATAAATTATTGATTGGTATTATAATTATATTAATTCTTGCGGTCATCATCGGGCGTCAATGTGGAGTTGAGGCAACCCGCCAAGCAATACATGTCGGTGGCGCCACATTCGGTCCAGCACGCCACAGCTTCGGTCGTGTCGGTCTTGGAGCCACACGTGTCACCACAGGAGAGGATCCCGGAGCCACAAGTTGCGAGGCAGTGGCCTAGCCGGGTTGGTGACGGGTCGTCCATGTCAGCAGCAGCGTTGCATGCCACCACCGCCAACACTAGAATGCTCAATGCTATTATTATTGTTGCGTCGGGTTTCCGAAGCAAGGCCATCGTATATAATATATATATATATACTTACACTATATGCCGCGCACACACAGTACAGCAGCTTTAGTTTCAATAATTAATCAATGTATGTAGTGTTTATGCATGTATACATATATATATATATATGCGGCATATATGTAGAGGGTACGCACGCATTTATATAGGCGATGTATGTTATATGGGTTTATCTGTGTGTGTGTGATTGATCAAGTAAAGTCGAGACCATGCATATAAATCATGCTGCCCGAAAAGGGGGGGAAATCGTTTTGGGCTTTCTGTAACAAACCAAACTTGTATTCTATTGCATGCATGCGAAGTATATGCCAACTAATTAATTACTCCCTCCATCCCAATTTATTTGCAGCATTTCGAACCATGTGCAAAATATCATCTCTTTTAAATTCATTTTATTTTCAAATTGGTAGAGTAATAAAAAGTAAAAATTACACCATTCAAAAGTATATGAAAAGTTCTATAAAACAAGATGCGACAAGAATATTTTATTTTATCAAATGGTCAACCAAAATGAGTAAACAAACAAAAGTTATCGAGATGCCAAAATGGTAACCGTCACTACTACAAAAACGACCAAATAAATCCCCCCATTTGCATCGTTAAGCAAAACAAACGATGTAAATGGCAAAAAAATTCGCATACCGCTTAGCTTTTGGATCGGTTATTCCTAATAACCGATTCAAATAACCTTTTGAATCGGTTATTAGTAATAACCGATCCAAAAGAGTCTGATAAAACACATCCAATCCTATCGATTGAAAAAAACCTCCAAACCCTTTCTTCGTCTTCGTCGTGCTCGCTCCTCGACGTTGCCCAACTCCTTAGCGCCGTTGCTGTTGCTCGTCGTGCGCCTCATCACCGTTGTCGTTGTCGTTGTCGTTGCCTCGCCGTCGTCAACTCCCTAGCCACGTTGTCGCCGTGCCCGTGCCGCCTCTAGCCCTGCTCCACTTCGCCCTGGTCCACCTCACCCTCGCCATTGTTGCCTAGCCTTGTCGTTGTTGTGTCGTGCTTGCTGCCCCGCCGTCGTCGTGCCGTGCTTGCTGCCCCGCCGTCGTCGTGCCGTGCTTTCTGCCCCGCCTCACCGTCGTCAACTCCCAGCCTCGCCGTCGTCGCTTCTTTAAGGTATTTTTTTAATTTTTTTAACTTTAAATATTTAATTATACTATTATTTGTTTATATATTTTTGCATTAGGTTAATATTTAATTTACTATATATGTTTTGTGTATATGGTTAAGTTCAAATGTGACATTATGATATAGATTGTGTTTCAAAAATAGATTGTTTAATTACTTTGTGTTTGATTTTACATGTTCTGAGATGTTATAATATAGAAATAACATATATTGACCGACCTAGATACCCGTTTAAAATTTACTCATTAGGAGTAAATTTTAAATAGCTCCCAGTTTGGATCTGTTCTTGAAATGCCTCTCTCACATAGGTAGTGAAAGTATTTCTTTCTCTTTGTTCCGTCATGTTTTGGTTTGACGTTTCCTAAATGTGTTCTTCGGGTGCATATGTAATTACGTTACATCGTGCACTTGGAGAACCATTGGGAAAAGCTGCCGAAATTTTGATAGGTCAAAGAAAATGAAATACAATTACTAGTGAGGGTGGCATTTCAAGAATGGGTTAGGATGGTGTAAAGAAGGACCATTTGTATAATGAAGAAGTGTTGCCGGATTTTTGTTACATCATAAGAAATAAAATATTGTGTTGCCTGTATTTCTTATATGTTTGTGTGTATATATAAAATGAGTGTTAATAATTTTGTTGTGCATTGTTTTGCATGTATCAATCATTTGCCCTTCTTTCTTTCTTAGCAATTCATATGTATGAGAGCTTAGTAGGAAGCTCAAAACGCCCGTTGTATCCTGGTTGTACAAAGTTTACACGTTTGAAGGGGGTTTTGGAATTGTTCAATTTAAAAGTAGCAAATGGGTGGAGTGACAAAAGTTTCACGTCTTTATTAAGTTTGTTGGGTGAACTTCTTCTAGATGGACACGAATTGCCATCGTCCACTTATGAGGCGAAGAAAATGATGTCTCAAATGGGTGAGGGCTACAAGAAGATACATGCTTATGTTAATGATTGCATTTTATATCGAAATGAGTTCGAGGATCTCAACGAATGTCCCAAGTGTTTTTACTCCAAGATACAAGGAGTCAACCAAAATGACTCATAATAAGGACAATATGAAAAAAACCAAAAAGACTCCGGTTAAGGTTTTGTGGTACCTTCCAATAATACCAAGGTTCAAGTGTTTGTTTGCTTCGATAAAGGACGCTAAGAATCTAGAGTGGCACACAGAGCAACGAAAAGATAATGGTACCCTGCGTCATCCTGTCGATGCCCCACAGTGGAAGACGATTGACTACACATTTCCGGAGTTTGGGAACGAGGGGAGAAACCTTTGATTGGGATTGTGTACTGACGGAATCAATCCTTTTGGAAGCTTGAGTACGCAACATAGTACTTGGCCGGTACTGCTTGTCATTTACAATCTTCCTCCAGAGTTGTGCATGAAGCGCAAGTACATCATGCTATCGTTGTTAATACCTGAGCCTAAACAACCGGGTAATGACATTGATGTATTCTTAGCCCCAATGATTGATGACTTGAAGGAAATGTGGATTCATGGTGTCACAGTATTTGATGCTTATCGTCAAGAGTGTTTCACGTTACGTGCTATGATTCTTTGGACAATCAATGACTACCCAGCATATGGTAACCTATCTGGTTATAAGATTAAGGGAAAATATGCATGTTCGATATGTGAGGAGAATACTTCTAGTGTGTGGCTAAAGAATGAAAAAAACAGTCTTCCTAGGTCATCGCCGATTTTTAAGACATCAACATCCTTACCGTCGCATGAGAAAAGCTTTCAATGGTCAAGCTGAAAATGAAGTTGCTCCGAAAGTATTGAGTGACAAAGCATTGCATGAGTAGTTGAAGAACATAAACCATACATTTGGTACGACATAGAAAGTTGATCCAAACGATCCTATTTGGAAGAAAAGATCAATATTTTGGGAACTACCTTACTGGGAGTGCTTATCTGTCAGACATTGTCTTGATGTGATGCATATAGAAAAAAATATATGTGATAGTCTTATTGGCACCCTCCTAAATGTTCCTGACAAGACTAAAGATGGTGTTAATGCTAAAAAAGACTTAATAGACATGGGCATTCAAACAGAGCTTGGACCGCAAGAAAAAGGACATCGCACATTTCTCCCTCCTGCTTGCCACACACTTTCTAGAGAAGAAAAATCACTCTTTGTCAATGTCTACGTGATATAAAGGTTCCAAAAGGGTATGCTGGAAACATTAAGAGTTGTGTGTCGATGAAGGATTTGAAATTGAACAATCTTAAATCTCACGATTGCCATGTTTTAATTCAGCATTTCTTGCCAGTGGCAATTAGATCAATATTGCCAACGAATGTGAGGGGGGCAATAACTAGACTTTGTTATTTTTTTTTAACGCCATTTGTAGTAAGGTCATTGATGCTGAAACGTTGGATCAATTAAAAGAGGAAGTGGTAGTCACCTTATGTGAATTTGAGATGTTCTTTCCTCCATCATTTTTTAATATCATGGTCCATTTAGTTGTGCATTTGGTGAGAGAAGTTAAACTTTGTGGCCCTCTTTTTCTTCGGTACATGTATCCATTAGAGAGATTTATGGGTATTTTGAAAAGATATGTGAGGAACCGGTATAGACCTGAGGGTAGTATTGTTGAAGGATATTTGGCAAGAGAGATTATTGAATTCTGTAGCGAGTATTTGGATTTGGAGTGCACGGTTGGGGTACCGAAGTCTCGGCATGAAGGTAGAATGGAGGGGAAAGGAACAATAGGACATCACATCATCCATCTTGACTCTGAAATGTTCAGTTTAGCACAACTCTATATCTTACAACAAACAGATGATGTTCGTTTGTATTTAGAGAAACACATGTCACTTTAAGACAAGGGAACCCTGGGAAAACTGAGAGGTGGTGGACAATTGAGCACAATCATATATTTCTAAAATGGTTTCAAGAGCATGTTCGCTGGCAAACAATACATTCTCCTCATAATGTCACAGAAAATGTGCGATCATTAGCTACAGGACCGTCGGTAAATGTATCTTCTTACGAGGGGTACTACATGAATGGCTATTATTTTTACACAAAACGTCAGGATGAGAAGAGTACAATACAGAGTAGTGGTGTGTCCTTGAATGCTTCTTCCCTACACATCCCTAGGGGTAAAGATTCGACACCGATCCGGTCATACAAAACATACTATGGCTTGATCGAGGATATATGGGAACTCGAATATACAAACTTCACAATTCTTGTTTTTCGGTGTAAATGGGTGGATATCAACAAGGGGATTAAATCAGATGACATGGGGTTTAAATTAGAGAATTTTCAGAAGTTGGGTCATCATGAGGAACCGATTATAATGGCCTCTCAAGCGACGCAAATCTATTATATTGTTGATCCTAAAGATAAAAATGGGTCTGTTGTTCGACATGGGAAGAGGGCATCAGTTGAGTTGGACGACGGTTTATACGACGAAGCAACTCATACTTCAATGATTTCACCAAACTCACAAGTAGATGATATAAGAGCAAAATACATTCGCGAAGATCACGAAGAAGGATTTTGGATAGGTGGGGGAAAGAAAAAGTTAAAATACTGCTTTAGGTATTTTTTCTATTTATATTGATCATTTTCATTAATTTAATTCATTGTTGTTTCACTTTTATTATACTTATGTTATCTAGATTATTTTGAATTTGTGCAGCTATGGCAGACGAGCGGAAGAAGAAAGAGGTTAGAGGTGCAGGGAAGTGCGAGAAGCTGTATAAGAGGAGGAGGGAGGGTCACCCGCCTATAGAGCTTGAGTGGGAGTGTGGGGAGCCTGTACGTGGACCGTATGTTTCGGAGTTTACTGGGCTTGTAGGGTTTGAGGCCCGATCGCGAGTACCGATTACTTATAATAATTGGCATGAAGTCCCGAACAACATGAAGGCCACGGTACTAGACGGGGTTCGGGTAGGTACCACTTTATTTATCCAAATCTGCTACCTTTAATTGTTACATGGTTCTATATATGATAAGTTGTT
Organism: Cuscuta campestris; assembly: GCA_900332095.2. NCBI lineage: Eukaryota > Viridiplantae > Streptophyta > Magnoliopsida > Solanales > Convolvulaceae > Cuscuta > Cuscuta campestris. The sequence continues at coordinate 24,004 of OOIL02005378.1, forward strand.
GCTTCATTTTCTTGTAGGATATATGTGTGATACCTCCTGGTGGGGTCCGGCATGTCATGACGGTTGCCGGGTCGAGACATCGCGCTTTTAGGACATATTTACGAGGAGCCTATTTGACGGAAGGTGGGGATCATTACGGTGAGACTCCCTTTGATCTTTACACCTTCATAGAGCCAGAGCATTGGGATGAGTTTCATATCCAGATGGGGACTCCGAAAGCTAAGGTAAACCATAATTACCTTCATTGAATGAAATTAACTAACATATTAATTTATTTTAAACAATTGTTTTAGGCTTTGAGCAAAAAGAGCAGGGATATACAGAAGAAGAATCCATATCCGCACTATATGGGCCGGGGTGGATATGCCATGCTTCAGCGTGAGTTGGCCGCTGCTTCTCAGGCCACCACTTCTTCCGATCTGCATTGATGGAGATTCATGATAGGATAGTAAGCATATAATTTACAATTACGTCAATATATTTGTTTATTACTTGTTTATTATTTGCTTACAATTTCTTTACTTCTTTTCTTTCTTAACTCTAGGTCCAGCTGAAGAAAGAGGTCGCAGCTGGTACCTTTGTGCCAGATGGGCACAATGATGTACTGACTAGAGCTTTAGGGACTGCCGATCACCCAGGGTGGACGAGGGGTATTGGGTCATATTCGGGCTTACGTAAAATTTTCAAAGGCAACATGAAGCCTCATAAGCCCGAATGTAACTATATTACTGAGGAGGATCTTTTGCAGCGTCTTCCTTCCCTTCTGCAGCAGTATGGAGTATCTGTGTCCGGAGGTGCTCTAAACTTTGCATCCATGTCGTAGCACACACCTTCTGTAGCAACTCATTATGGGCAGCGTAGTAGCAAGGCGTCTACATATTTTGTTGACTTCGCCAATCTCACTGATGTACATATATTTTTTTTATTTAGGTTTCATGTTCGATTTACGTTTACTTGTTTCTGACATTAGTTAATTAATTGTTTTTTGTAGGTTGCTGCTTGTTACATGAGGATCTCTGATCCAGCCGATTATATAGTGGCACATGGATCGGTTTTCCCACGTGCACCGTGAGATGTGGTGCACGGTGTCCCCCTCCTTCCTCACCAGTTAAGGTCTCTATGATCCCTGTGCTTCTTGGAGTGGGCGAGTATACCATTCCTTGTCCGACTGATCATATAGAGACTGTCGCCGATTGCGAGGGGAGCTTCGTTGCAAGGTCAAAGTCGTTGGTGGGCCTTGGAGATGTAAGAAGTAAATAAATTTAGTTCTTTTTTATTCAACATCATTTGGGCTGTGTTTCATATATCATTTTTTTGAAAATATTCGTAGCCCCGGTGCACACGGCTCGACATGGCGACTTCTCATCAAGAAAATCTCGTCCTATTCTCGGCGTACGCCCCACTGCTCCTAGCTCTCCTGTACAGGATGTTGTTGACCGGAGCTCATATGTCTCATTCGGGCCGAGGTGCAGAGAGTTGTGTCAGTGGCTGACACGCACATCTGCTTTGCCTACCATCAGCGTCATTCTCGATCCCGAGTCCTTGCTTTATCTAGAGGAGAAGGAGCTGAGGATGCGTCCGGAGAATATACGTGAGTTCATGCGATGGGAGGAGGTTGATTAAACCATCATCATTGTTTTCTTGAGGTATGTCAAGCACTACGTACGAATAAATTACTAATATAATTAAAATTATTTCTTATAATTGTAATTATTATTTACATGTGAAATTACTAGATTGTTGCACGATCATATGATGGAGCACGGCATCGCGTCTGTCGGGTTGTTATGTCCGGAGAACATGGCATACGTGGTAGATTTTGGAGATCTCCAGTATCTGGATAGAGCACTCGAGACCTATCAATCGCGACCCTAGATACTTATGTCGTTGTATCTATCGATATCATATGTTTTCTAAACCATTTCCAATATGTATTTCGGTTTTTTATTTTAAGTTAGTGAAGAACGCTTTTTTAGTTGTAGGCATCATTGGGTGTTAGTTGTAATACGTTTGTTTGAAAACAAAGTGTATTTCCTAAATTCAATCAAAGCGACCAGAGGGCATAAGAAAATGAAGGTGAAGACTTTCGTCAACGAGTAAGTATTAAGAAATTTATTTCTTATTAATTTGTTTTTTACATATATTAAAGGTCTTGGCGGTTATTTCGGGAACGGCACATGCCTCAGCTTAAGGCTCGACCGGATTGGGTTGATGTTCTCGGAGTACCTCAACAAGTAGGGAACATTGAGTGTGGTTATTATACCATGCGATTTTTATGGCTCATCGTCACTATGTGTGCACAAAGTTCTTTACCGTTATCTGATGTAAGTTTATTTTAGTGTGTTTTTGAAAGTAATGAAGTGTTTATCATCATTTTCTTTTTCATAGATTATTAAACTTTATGTTGTATGTTGTTTTCGTATTGCAGGTATTTCAGTCTACTTCGCCTTATACTAGAGCCGAATTAGAAGAGGTTAGAGAGTTTTGGGCGGGGGGTTTTCTCGATGAACTAGTGTAAGTTTGTGTTATATTGTAGTATTAAATGTATGTTAGTAGAGTGTAGTTGTTTGATTGTTAGTTGTGTTGTTAAAACTTAGAAGAGTAATTGTTTTACTCTTGGTATTTTTTAAGATGTATAAGTGGTGGATGCAAATGTTTACTTTTTTGGTTTAATTTGTTTTGTGGCATTTGAGATTTGTGAATGTATTTGTGTTTGTTATTGGTTTGTGTTAGTTGTTGTGTTGATGGGTTGAATTGTTGTTGTTGTTGAATCTGTATATTTTGCACAGAATTCTGTGCAAAATTGAAAATGTAGTGGATCAGGAGCAACAAAAGAATTCATTTTGAAAAAATTTAGTTTTTGCATCGGTTATCTCGTAATAACCGATTCAAAGGCGTATTCCCAGAAATGGCAAAAGGGCTTTTGAATCGGTTGTTTGGTAATAACCGATTCAAAAGGGAGGCTTTTGAATCAGTTATTACCAAATAATCGATTCAAATGCCTCTTCCCAAAATTGGCGCCAATTTTGGGAAGAGGCTTTTGCATCGGTTTTACAACCGATGCAAAAAGTATCCTAAGCATTTGCATCGCTGGCTTTTGCATCGGTTCAAAACCGATTGAAAAGGGTCAAAATAACCTATTTAAAAAGTCTTTTTTGTAGAAAAGCGTGGCATTCTTTCTGGGACGGAGGGAGTAATTAGTACCTCACTCCCAGAGTATTTGTCTACTTTCATCTTTTTGAGTTAAATAAAATGAATTTTGAGCCGTAATTAAGTAAAAATTATAAGGTATATTAGTAAAAAATGATTTTTAATATATTTAACTTGTTTAGAACTTTCTAAAATTTATTCCATTGTATTAATATGTAATACAAATCGAGAGTAATTGATGATTAAGTCTTTCAAGTTTGAATAAAAAAAGTCAAACGGGACAATTATTCTAGGATGGTGTAGAAATATAATTAGAACTAAATTTGATGATTACATTGATCACAAACGCCTTATTTATACAAAAATAACTCTAACCTAATCACAAGCCCACTAACAGGCCCAATAATATCAAAACTTAATTACATTTGCTAACACTCCCTCTCAAGTTGAGCATGAGATTAACGAATGCACAACTTGAACAATAATAAAACATAAGCTAGAAAAAAACAAACCATGATAACCAATTCGGACTAAATTTGATTTGTTGCGATAACAACGGACGAAGGTGCCTGACCAAGCATCGAACAACCAAGAAATTATGACGAATGACTCCCACATGGGACGGCTAACAAACGGACAAGATTCTATTACCCAATCGAGTTGTCCATACCCAAGTGTGGTTCAACCCAAGTGTTTTATTACCCAATCGAGTTGTCCATACCCATCCCAAATTCTATCATGGTATCGGAGCAAGTTTTGGCCCACCTCGTTTGTCAAGGTGTCCGTCTAGACGTTCATTCCTAGCGGATCGTTAGTCTTTAGCCCAGTTGTCCGTATGGAGTATGTATCCAACGGCCTGTGGCCCATTTAACACGATTGCTCGTCTGGAAGTCCATACCCAGTGGCTCGTGGTCCTTTAGGTGTTGGCGCTCAAAAAAAATTAAGGGAATGGGAGTTCATTTGCAAGTGGTCAACCAGTCAGATTCAAAATGGCCCGGTTGTCCACTTGAGGGGGAGTGTTAGAGTGCATCCCACATCGGAAGTCCAAGAGTAAAATAATCTGGTATATAAGCTCTTGAGTTAAACTAACTAATCGATTGAATCCAATCGATTAGTTAGTTTAACTCAAGAGCTTATATTCTGGATTATTTTACTCTTGGACTTCCGATGTGGGATGCACTCTAACAGATGGAGAGAGTATATTGTACATTCATCAATATTTTCTTGAGTCACATCAAAATATTAGGAGTTATGTGGAACCATGTTAGGTGTACACCAACATAAAAAACTAAATTAGGAGTAAAATATGAAGATAGTATCAAAATAAGAATGTAACTCCATATTTATATTCTCATGATAAAAGATAACTGATGGATATTAGATTGACCACTCAGCCACGAAGGCTCGAAAAGCTTAACTATTATACCATGGCCCAAAAAGAATATACTTAAAGCCTGGTGTAGAATGCGATGGGCCAAGCAACGTGATCAAGTAATGGGCTAAGCTCGACCCATCCACTAACCAAATCACACATTGCGGGGAGCGAGAATTCCACCAATCGTTGGTAATTGACGACTAATTCCCTGCACATGATTAGCGATTAGTCAATATTGTAGTGCCCGAATTGCATACCAAAAACATGGTAATGTTAGACTATAAATATAAGACTTTCTCCTCTATTATAACCCAAGATGAATCAAGCTAATACAAGTATACAAGAGTTATATATTCAATCTATATCGTTTAATTATTATTTATGCGGAAGTTCTTCGTGACACCATATTTATTGGGCTAAATCCTATCATTGGTCCTTTCATTAAGATATAGACTATGAGAAAAAATACCTTGAGAATACACATACTAGGAGCATGTAAAAATTCATATATTCTCAAGGTAAAAATTCAAGTGAAAGACTTTTTTTTAATTTTAAAGTAGTAAATTGATTTTTAAAGGGTTTATATTTATTCCCTCATTTCTTAGTACTTTTAAGATGTTTTATATGCATTTTATACTTAATGAAAAATACTGTGAGAAAAAATTCATATTTTTTCATGTTTGTATACACATACTAGGAGCATGAAGTGGGTAGGAAAAAAATCATTTCATGTCAAATTTTGCATTTAGATGCAATTTGTTTATAAAAAATTAAGTATAAAATGTATATGATGCACGTGAGATTTTGAAAAAACTCCCCATAAATGTATACATATGAAAGCCTAATATTTCTCCCCCTTTTGGCAACATTCAAAAAGGCGGGGTACGTAATGATCGTAGTTTTTTGGTAAATCAACCTTCCTAGTAAAGGGTTAGTTTTCTCTCCGAGTGTCGTGTCTCTTGAGGAGTGGACGAAGGGAATTAATTTAATTACTCTAATTAGGCGAAGATTAGTGTTAGTTTATGAAAGTCTTCTCGGAACGAATAAAAAAGGAGCAGAGTAAAAATAATAAATTAATTTCACATAGTATGAGTGCAGATCTGGACCTAGGGTCTGGACATCATTCGGATCTACTTTATAATATTTAATTAACATTTCGAATAATAATATTTCTATTATTATGCACCTATTCCTAGGCTTGTACTTAATCCGTTGATCCTGATTATCATAGCCCTTGGCAAATAATATTTTCTCACTAAATAGCTAATTAAATCTTCGGATATTAATTAACTAAATAAGGCAAGAACAACTGACTAACCATTCCAATATTAATTTAAAATTCAAAATATATAACCAAACTAGTCCGGACCTAGAGATCTGGACCCTAACTTATACTATGCAAACACAAATTAAAACATCATTTTATTAAACAAAGAGAACTTATAACTTCTGTAAAAGCGGAGTAGAACAGAACTGGAACAGAATTTCTATGAGAAATACTTTAAAACTACTTCTACAATAATATAGACTAAAAGAACAGAATAATAGGTTCAAATCCTGAAATTAGGAATGAAAAGTGATGATAGAATGGGGTGAATCGCGCTGTATTTATAGGACAGAGTCCGAGGCGTCCAAGTTTAGGCGTCCAGATCAGGACGCTTGAGCTGTTCCGGCCAACCAGGTTTTGCCACGTGTCATTCTTGGAGCGCAATTTACGCCAGGCGTCCAACTCAAAGCATCCAACATGGCCAAGCATCCAAGTTGGACGCCTTAAGCCCTTGGTCCGTTGGGCTACGCGGCTGGTGCGAGATTTTGGCCCAATTTCGCTCCTTTTCGGCCCGAACGTCAATTTTGACCTCTTGGAAGCTTGTTCAAGCCTGAACCTTGATGCTTCACATATTTATTCCCAATTCCTCAAGCATTTGATAATAAAATGGATGATTTCTGATGATTTCATGTGGAATTCCTTTTTACAACTCTTAGAACGAAAATAAAGAGTTTTACATACTGAAAACACAATTTATGATACGATTAAGTATTGTTTACGTGCAATAACGTTTAGAATATGATGTAAATGATGAGAACGAAACGGACGTATCAGTACGAAAAGTGTAAGTTTCAACACATAGGCATTCACCAAGGCAACTTTATAAGCATTGAAGTAACCATAAGCATCATCAAACCATAAGCAATCAAACCATAAGCATAATCATAACAAAGGGATTTGAGTCATATAAGTGCATAAATATGAGTTTGAAACATAAGAAAAGACAAAGGGTTTTGAAACATAAATCAAAATACATAATGGTTTTTAAAAGATAATGTTTGATCATTTTGTCAAATGCTCAACACTTAGCGACGTCTAGAAGCACAATCCTCTTGTTGCTTTTGCCGAGCCTCACGGTCTTCCATTTTCTTCATGCGATCCGAGAGGTCATCGAGACTCTCTTGAAGTTTCCTCATCGGAGCCACCATGGTCTTGAGAATGAATTTTTTGAACTTCTTGAAGGGATTTTTGGAAGTGGAGGCCATGTGGGAATGACGATGCAAGAGAGGGGCCGAGGAAGCATGAGACGCCGACTTGGAGCGTTTGACCCTAGGAGCATGAACAAGAACCTCCGTGGTGTTATTTCCTTCGGAATCGGGTGCTTGAGAAGTGGAAGGCAAGGATGACATAGATCGTCGAGGGCCATACTCCGCTCGTGTCGCCTCATCAAGCTTTTGGAATTCCTTCTTCATGTAGTATTCCTCTCCGATCTTTACAAGGCCACAATACCCAAGGCACTCCGCGTCAAGAAAGCGAACGCGGGAAGGGCGCACCTCAAGAATGCCTCGTTTGGCCAAGATGTGGGTAAGAAGCATACCATAGGGTTTGTTTTGGCGACCGGAGCACTCGTACATGTGTTGAATGATGATGGAAGGGAGATTGATTTTCTTGTGAGTGAGGAGGAGGTATAGGAGAGTGCATTCATAAATCCCGACTTGTTTATCCTTGTTAAGGACTGGAATGACATTGTCTTTGAGAATTTTTAGGAGAATGAACCGATTTGCGGTCAAGTCTTGGACGTTGGGCCGACAAAGGAAATAGTCTGGGTCCTCAAAGACATGGTCAAGAGCAATATTGTTGAGAACACGTAGGAAAAAATCCACGTTGAAGTCTTGTGAGTCGGAAATCCACCCCTTTTTGCAATAAGAGGAGACTCCTTGATGCTCTAGGTGGAACTATTGGGAAAGGTTTTGGGTGTTGAATCCGAAGGTTTTGCCGGCAACAACGGCGGTAATGGAAGGGTCTTGCCTATTGTTGGGAAAAATATTATAGATTTTGATGATGATGTATTTAGAATGTAATAAGGACTTTAGGCCTCCCCCAATATTCAATGTAATTTTTCTTTTTAGAAATATTGTTAAAACCGAGTTCTTGAGATTTCCAATAAAGTTGTGATATTTCTTTAAGTGGTTTGATGCTTGAAGACTTAATCAAACTCTGTGATATGGAAATTGGATATCTTGATCGGAAATGTCAGAGACAAGTAAGGATTTCTCAAAGCAGATGAAGATCCTCTAATCTGGAACACTACATGATAACCGGATGTCTCGCTACAACCCGCTGAAGGCTAAGTCATTCAAATCGGAAGACTAGCGCGGATCTTTTTCTCACCCGGAAGTCTGTGAATGACTCTTCCGGATTTGTCAGCAAAAGAACCGGATGCCTCAAGAAAAAATCGGAACTCTCAGAAGCGGACAAGTGAGAAAAGACTTAGAAAAATTCTAAGTCTTGAATGAAGAAATTCTACCCGTTGGTAAGGAAAAATCAATCTCTTGATTTTCAACGGCTAGATTGAAGATAATTAAGCTGATTCAAGAACAAATGATTTGAAAACAAAGTCTGGACCCCTCAAATTAAAGAGCTCGTCCAGAATTCCTAAACAAGCACTAGAAGACAAACTGAGTAAAGTTCTACAGTCCAGAATTCTTGAACAACAGCTAGAAGACGGATTCTGTGGAAAAAGGAATCCCTCCTCAAACAATTGGGTATGTCCAAACACCCACTCCAATGAGGAATCCTCAATCACAATCTTCATTCAAAATTGAATCCAGCAAATGCAACGGATAGTCTATTTTGATTCAACGGATAGATTATCCAATCCAGCTATAAATAGCAACCTTGGAAGACTGGAGAAAAAAAAATAACAACGATATAGACGAACACAACGAAGCAATCTCTAATAACAAAGCTATCTCATTCACAGTTGCCCAAAAAGCTTGATAAAGAGAGATTTCTAAAACTCCTTATCCAGAAGCAAACTTCTCCTCCTTCCAAAGAGCTATAGTGTAAACACTTGAAGGTTTCCTTGCCTCAAGTACCACACCACGTTGAAGGATATAACTTTTGATCAAACTTCTTGATTAAAAGGGGGTAGATCAACTTTCTCACAAGTTGATCTTGCAGGTCCTATTGTTCGGATCTTGCAGTTGTTGAAGAAGCGTGACCTTCGAAGGAACAACAAAGCCAGCATGAGTGCAGTAGCAACTTTGGCCTTGCGAAGATATACCGTGCAGAAATTCACACAAGTGTAATTGTTGGTTGTTTATTCAACAACCAACTACATAGTGGATTTTGAGGACGTAGAAGGATTACCACACCTTCGAACCTCGTTAAAGTTTGCGTGTCTCTCTCTTTTATCTTTACTCTTACTTGCAATTATATTAACTGTGAAAACTAACCCATCCATATTGATTACTGCTCATACTACCCACCAAATTCCGCACACAATCTAAAGTTCCCAAGAACTCTAGATTTACACTATTTTCACGTTTTCAAAAGAAACGAAAAAGTTTTAAGATTGTAACAAAGTCTATTCACCCCCCCCCTCTAGACTTTGTATCTCACCACTTTGGGACCACCAATTGGTATCAGAGCAAACTTCTCATAATCTACATTTAGATTAACGAGAAGCGATCATAATGGTGAACAATATGGATCATGGTTTGCCCAAGTTTTCTCTTCTAGGTTATGATGATTGGAAGATCATGATGGAAGCACACCTTTACGCCCTACATGATTGCATGTGGATGGTGCTTGAGGATGGACCCTTGAAAATCCAAATGGAGAACCCTGAGAGGAATCCAGCCAATCCTGATGTTGTTCAGTACATTCCAAAGCCCAAGGAGAAATGGGATGATAGAGATTGTAAGAAGCACAATCTGGACAACGTCGCCAAAGCAGCCATCTTCAAGAAACTTGAACCCATCACCTTCTCCAAGATCAAGCATCTCAAGACTGCCATGGAGATTTGACAAGGTCTTGGGAAGCTGTGTGAGGGATCGGAGGACCTGAGAAAGCAGAAGATAGAAGTCCTGCTTGAAAAGTTCAAAAGCTTCAAAATGCTTTCCGGAGAATCATTTGATATGTTGGATGAAAGATTCCACAAAATCTTAAATGATCTTGCATCACTTAACCACATTCTTTCTCCCAAAGAAAAGAATGTAAGGTTACTGAGATCTCTTCCAACTGAGTGGTACACCAAAGCCACAGCCATGGAAGAAGGAAGAAACCTGGAGAACTACACTGTCCAAGGTCTCCTTGATGAGCTCAGAACCTATGAGCATGAGCTGATGAAGAAGAAGGAAAAACAAGTCACTCCCTTCCCCAAGGCATTGATGACAACTCCCAGAGTCCCACCGAGTGAAGGGACATGCCCAAGGAACTGTGACACACCTTCCTCCAGCCAGCCGTCAAGCTCAAGAATGGAGAACTATGATGAGGAATTTTCCATGATGGTCAAACAATTCCGGAAGTTCAAGAAGTTTTTTCAAGAAAGCTGACTCAGTCAGAAGGCCATCCAAGGAAAAGCCACAGGTAAGTGACTCCCCTCCTGAATCTTATTTATGTTATAACTGCAGGAAACCTGGTCACTGGAAGTCAGCGTGCCCGTACCCAAAGGTGGAGAAGTACGGAGAAAGAGAAAGGAACGAAAAGAAGAGGAAAGCAATGGTTGCAGCTGAAAGTGACGAGTCATCCAGCTCAATCTGGGATGAAGAAGCCCTCGTCTGCATGGAGCGCAGAGCTGAGAAGTCCAACCATGAGGATCGGTGGACTATGTCAGAAGATGACACTCTCTGTCTTATGGCCAAAGATGATGCCGAACAAGAGGTAACCTCTCAAACCTCCTGTTCATCTTCTTATGAAGGCGTACCAACTTCTGAAAGTCTTTTTGAAAAGTTCAAAAAGATGATGAAAGATTTTGAGGAAATAAATCTCAAACACTCATCCTTAACAGAGGAGAACAAGCTACTGAGTGAAGAGAATCTCAAGTTGACTGAAGGTCGGAAAAGTCAACTAGATGAGATCACTCAACTCAAGACTGAAAATAAATCTCTCTCTGAAAAGGTGAAATCCCTAAACAAGGAGCTTGGGATAGTTAAGTCCAAAGAAGCAGTGGATAAGCTTCTTGAAGCGACCAAACAAAAGGGTCGTGAAGGACTTGGGTTTGACCCCTCCAGTTCCAAAAGGAAAGGGAGAATAACTTTTATCCCTCCTAAACCTACTGCCAAATCCAATAAGCAGAAAGGAAAGGAAAAGGAGAAACCCACAGAAATTTCCAAAAAGGTAGTCCCTCCTAAGAACTATAGGAAGCTGGACAGACCTCAAAGAGGAAATAATTTCAGAAGAAAACCTTCTAACCCCCACTATACGCGAGGCTATACTCATTATGGGGTAGATAGGAGTTTTCCAAGAAATTCTGAGTGGAGAACTGTGCCAAAATATAGTCAACCTCCACCCCAGAAACTATTTGTTCCACCTAAGTATGCTTACAACCGACACAGGCCACACTATGCACAACCTAGACAAAACTATAGGTCTTGTCAACCTAGGTTTGCCAGGTGGAAACAGAAAAATGCACCACCTGTTCGTAGGAAATTTTATGCATACATCTATGATTACAATCCCAACAAGTTTAGGGCTGCAAGGAAAATTCCCTGCAACTTCAAACTTGATGTAGGGACACACACCATTAACTATTCCGGACCAAACTGAATTGGGTACCAAAATCTTCCTCCTCCTAATGCAGGAAGCCGCTAAGTACCTAGGTGTCTGGTACTTAGACAGTGGCTGTTGAAGACACATGACGGGTGATGCGAGCCTCTTGAGCAATCTAATTGTTGGACAATGTGCTATCATGAATATGTATTTTTGCAATGTCCTTTGCCCATTGTCTTTTAGGTTTTGATAATGACAAAAGGGTGACAAAACATCATCATCATTTTGTGCATCAAGGCTAAGAATCAAATCTACAACAAGTTCATATCCGTCCGTGAAGAAGGGACTTGAGCATCGGTGGAAGGAACGAGACCGAAGAGGTTATTTCCTTAGTTGGGTAGTGTTTTAGGTCCTAGATTATGTGTTAAAGAGTATGGAATATCCAAGGTTCATTCCCTTATCATCTTACCTTTAAAACTCATTTTAGATCAGCCTTTGTGTGGGGAAGTTGCCTTTCTATTTGAATAATCTTTAGTTTATTCGAATAAGTCGTGATCTTTCCTGTGACTGAAATTAACCTGATTTATTCGAATAAATAACCATTTATTCGAATAGGAACTGGTTTTTCAAGCCACGCGATTGATCCAAACTATTCGAATAGTTCTTGAGTTATTCGAATAAGTCGACAGTTTCAACTACCAAACAACTAGTTTTTTTGAATTCTTTTCATCTCTATCCACTCCCTAACTTCTATAAACAACCCTCTTCGTGATTATCTTGATGAGAACACTTAGAACACTTTGAAGAACATATCCTTTGAATATCCAAAGAGATTCTACTCAATCCCCTCGTTATATCCAAGCAAGGCAATTGTTTTGATTGCTAAATCATTTCTTGCTTGAGTTTTTCCTCATTGCTTGAGTCTTTGAGAGATATTGCCATATTCTAAAGGACTTCATTGTATTTGCAACAATCTACTCCGTGTTGGGAGAATTACTCGGTTGCGGTTTGTTTTCTTACTTTATTGTAAGGGATTTGTATTCTTGGTGTTGGGATTACACCAAGTGGTAGAAATCCTAACGGTTTGTGAAATCAAACGTTAGGTGGAAGAAATCCTGAGTTTTGTGAAATCAAAACTTCGGTGGTAAGATAAGAGGCTTGTGAAATCAAGTTCTCGAGTTGTATTCGGATTGTCAAACTCCGTTAAGTTTGATGGGTTAGTGAAGGCCTCGGGGACTGGATGTAGGCATTTAGGCCGAACCAGTATATATTGTGTGTGCATTGCTCTTATCCTTCACTTTACTTTGTTTGTGGTGCATTGATTTTATTGAATATTCGTGAAGAACGTTTCCGCACAAAAAAAAAACTGGTCTTTTGGGCAACACCTCTATTCACCCCCCCTCTAGAGGTGTGCGAGGCGTCTAGAGGTCTTTAGTCCCTATGATGGTCCAAGAGTTACTTTTGGAGGAAGCAATGACTTTGGCCTCACTAAAGGGCCAGGAAATCTGGCGTACAAGGGACTAACCATCCAAGCTGTATCTTATGTGGAAGGTCTCAATTATAACCTTCTGAGCATAAGTCAGTTTTGTGATAAAGGTTACTCCTTGGAATTATGCAAGGACATGGCATCTCTCAAAAACATCTCCACAAATGAAGTCATTCTCACTGGAAAGAGAATCTGAAACATCTATGAAGTAATGTGGGACGATGTCAAGGAAGCTTGCCTAATCAGCAAAGGTGACACTAACCTTCTATGGCTTTGGCATAAGAGGTTGAGTCATCTCAACTTCAAAACTCTCAACAAGCTATCCAAAGAAGGGTTAGTAGAAGGCCTTCCCAAAGCTGTATTCAGGAAGGAAAGCATTTGTGATGCTTGCCAGAAAGGAAAGCAAGTCAAGTCCACTTTCAAGGCAAAACCGGCACCCTCAACTACAAGGATATTAAGTGTTATTCACATGGACTTATTTGGCCCTGTTACTCCAATAAGTCTAAGTGGAAAGAAATATGTGTAACTCCCTGAAAATTGGCCTATCAGAATTAATTAATTGATAATTAATTAATTACTCAGAAGGACCCAAAAATAAGTGATTTATAAAGTTTGTCAATAAATAATGAAAATTTTATCATTGTGTAGAGTTTGACTGTCTGACCCCAACGGTTCAGTCGGATTTCAATTTGGAGAAAGTTGGACCAAAAAGTGTACCCCAATTGGGACCAGAAATTAGTCCCAATCAGGGACTACACTCCAATCGGCGCTTGCTGTTTAATCGGCGCACTAGCCGATTTTGGTGATTGTGGGATATTTCCTCAATTGGCTTCTTCTCCTTCTTCCCTCTATTAAGAAGTCCTAACTCCCTCAATCCCTCACCAAATCATCACAAATTTCTTTCTATTTTGCTGCCCTGAGTGAGGAGAGTTTGTTGGTGCTTCCAATTCAGAGAGAGGTCGCCGGAGTTGAGAGCTTTTGTCGCCGGATAATCGTCAAAACCTCCCTTACGTTACAATGTAAGCCCGTAGATATATCTAATGGCTAGAATGTTCGTATAGATCGTCTTTACGTTCATAAATGGTCATTTGGTTGAGTTTTGTGTTTGACATGCTTGAAAAACCAAGAATCATAAACCTTGAAATTCTTGTTAAAACTTTGAATTAATGGTATTTAAATGATCTAAGAACAATGGGGAACATTTCTATGTAGTTTAATTGAAGTTTGGTGACTTAAAATGATGTTTCGAAAATTGGAACCGAGGTTGAAGACGAATTACTGTTGCTGTAAGGAAGCAACGGTCGACCCTACCGTCACCACGGTCGACCGTTACCAGACCAGTGGCTTCAGTACAACGGAGGCAATGACGGTCGACCGTCACTTGAAACGGTCGACCGTTCTGAAGACAGTCAACTACGAAAAATGCTATTTTTGAGATCGAAAATCCTATTTTTGATACCAATTGATTATGATCATTATAAAAATGATTTTTTTCACAATAAAAATGATGCTTTTAATAAATTAAAATCTTATGTGATGCATGACGGTAAGTTTGGGTGTTAACACTCGAGACTAGGCCGCTAATTGTTATTAAATGTTATGTTGAATGATCATTATGATGAACTATTATTGTGGCCAATTATGAATGATTAACCTAGTGATTAGTATGATTATTGATTAAATCATGATTAAAAATGGATATAATGATGATTACGAAAATGATGTATATTGTTAAGGATATCTAGAAGAACTCTAAGATATACCCACTTGTATAATGATGATGATTATTAAGGATATCTAGAAGAACTCTAAGATATACCTCCTTGACCAATTCATATTTCAGGGTTAAAACGTACGTACGGGATCCAGACCGGATATCACCCACCCGACAGTTCACTGTTCGGTTGGTACGTAATCCACATGACTCATAGGGTGGATTATCAATTCTTGTGTTCTGCATTAAACTATTTATAGTTTAAGGGCCTGGTTAGAAATGTTGCCTTAGACTAGGAATAGCTAAGAGTTGTTATAAAATGATTTGGCCTTAGGTTAAGAATAATTTAAGAGCATTGTTGAGATATTGAATATCAAATGACTTGGAATAAAATATTGAGAATATCATGAATGTTTGAATTATATATTGTGTGCATGATATCAAATGGTTGATTATGAATCGAGATTCAATTTATGTGAATGTTCGACGCTTTAGATTATGCTTACTCAGCTTCACCGCTGAGCGTGTAGTGTGTTTTATTTGCTACACGCAGGTAGGCAGAATGAATGATTGGCTGATTCCTGGCAGTAGAAGGGGCGAGACAATCGTGGTGGATTATTGAATGAAATAAATAACTATGTTGTTATGAGACATATTTTAAAGTCGCTTCTGCATTTTATTTAAACACTCGATTTCTCTACAATTATGTATGGAATATTATTTATTTATAAATAAAAATGTTTGAAATGTTTTAAATTATCACAATTACCAAATCAATACTTTAGTCCGAAAGGGGCTGCAGACCTGGACGGATTAGGGTGTTACAATATGTCTTAGTGGTAGTTGATGATTACTCAAGATACACGTGGACAATCTTCCTCAATAGCAAGAAGGAAACTCAAGGGAAGCTCACAAACTGCAAGAAGCTGATTCAAAACCAAGCAAGTCAGACCATCCAGAAGATCATATCTGACAAAGGCACAGAATTCCTGAATGAAATCCTCATTCATTACTGTGAAGAAAACGGAATTCTTCATCTGACATCTGCAGCAAGAACGCCTCAACAGAATGGTGTAGCTAAAAGAAGAAACAGAACCTTGAAAGAAGCAGTAAGGACCATGCTAGCCGAAGCTTCTTTGCCAAAGAGGTTCTGGGCTGAAGCTGTTAACACAGCTTGCTATACTCAAAATAGGAGTATGATTTATAAAAGGCACAACAAAACTCCCTATGAATTGTGGAACGGGAGAAAGCCCAACATATCATATTTCCATATTTTTGGGAGCAAGTGTTTTGTGTTAAACAACGGGAAGAATCATGTGAACACTTTTGATGAGAAATCAGATGAGGCCATCTTCCTTGGATATTCTATGGTGAGCAAGGCGTTCAGAGTCTTCAACAAAAGAACCATGATCACTGAGGAGTCAATACATGTTATTTTTGATGAAAAACATGTGGTTGACAAGCCATCAAAGCATAATCATGAGGTTCTGGATCTCTCAGACAAGGATGAAGAAATCAATGAAGGAGATAGAATGAAGCCTACGGATTTCATTCCATTCGGAAGTCTACCACTGAAGACTTCACAAAGAAATCCGGATTCAGACGGTGCTGAGCCTACCGGAAATCTCGGCCAGCCTTCCATTATTCCGGATCACTCAAAGAGCGACAATTCCGGAAAAGGCGACCTAGTGCCAATCCATCTGGAATTACCAACAAAGTCTGTTCTTCAACCAGAAGCTGAACTAGATCAACCAGTCAACCCTAATCAACACAATCTTCGTTGGTTAAGGGATCATCCTCCCCAACAAGTCATTGGAGATATTCAATCGGCTTTTGACCTCCATTCGGGTGTGAGACTCCGCAGGATTTTCCTCACAAGATCCTTGTTGGTGTAGGTCTTTTTGAGAGCATGAAGATCGTTGATGATCTTTGAGAACCGGTCGAACATGTCATCAATTTTCTCACCTTCTTTCATCCGGAACATCTCGTACTCTTAGGTGAGAAAGTCGATCTTGGCTTCGCGAACTTGATCGGTACCTTCGTACGTCACTTCAAGCTTGTCCCACATCTCCTTGGCGGTTGTGCAACAGGAGATCTTTCGGTAGTCATCGGGGTTGACCGCGCAATATAGCATATTGATGGCCTTTGCATAGTTTTCGATCTTCTTGATGTCCTCGGCATCAAATTCGTTTTCGGTCTTTGGGACCGTGGTTTCTCCCACTTTCTTCATAGGGATTTCTTCGCCATTTTTGATCACCAACCACAATTGGAAGTTGGTGGAACGAATATAGATTCTCATCCGTTCCTTCCAATAAGAGTAGTTGGTGCCATCAAAGAGAGGTGGCCTAGAGGTTGATTGACCTTCTCCAATTCCTGCATAGAGATTTCTAGAAGAAGAGCCCATTATCGCTTTACTCTCAAACGGTTAAGTTTGGACGCAAGTTAGGCTCCGATACCAATTGTTAGAATAATAGACCAACGCTAGAGGGGGTGAATAGCGTTTGATCAAGAATTCGCAGGAATAAAAATGAATAAGCGAGAAGTAAAGAGAAAAGAACGAGGCACACTGATTTTACCCTGGTTCACCACAACTTGTGGCTAGTCCAGCCTCCCGAGAGACTCTCTCGAGCTACACTACTATCTTGTTAAGCTTAACGGTGCTTAACAAACCCGTACAACTTGAGAATTCGAGTCACACGAACCTCAACGAACCTTCGAAGGAAACAACCCTTCCTTCGAACAACAAGAGAGATACCTTCTCTTGTCAAGTGTCTAAGAACACTAAAAACACTCAAGAACAATACTCTCTTTTAGAGTGGATAATGAGTAAACTAAAAACGCTCAAGAACACAACACAGGCTTCACAAAAATATCTCTCAAAACCTATGAAAATCTGAAGAATGATTTGCAATGAAAGAGTAGGAGTTGTGAAGTAATGTGATATGTAAAACAGACCTAAACACCCCATTTTATAGTAGAAGAATAGGCTCCAACGGACCAAAGTATTTAAGGGGTGATTGGCATAATTTGTGGGATTTGATTAAAATTGGATCTGCTGAAATTCACCCAGACAGCGTTGTCCTAGGCCTGGACATCGCTGTTCTAGGCTTGATTTTTAAAAATTGGGAAGCAACGGTCATGCCAACAGCGATGTCCAAAACCCCTACATCGCTGTTTTGGCTGTTGACTTCCAAACAAGGAAAGTTTTAGCCTTAAATTCCTTCCAACGGTCAGGTCTCTACATCGATGTTCTATCCTAGAACATCGCTGTTTAGGTCTGCCTTTGGAGATGGAAGTTTGGCCTGACAGCGC